>BCLG01000419.1:60571-93308 GCA_001602295.1 Zoysia matrella | reverse complement strand
CCACGTCACCCGAATAATCAGATCCGTTAAATTTAAAATCAACGGCCTAGATTAATTCCCGAATTATAATTAAAAATAAATTAGATTTCTTATTGCGTCAGCACGACCTCAGCATGACGTCAGCATACCAATTTAATTAAAATTAATTAGATATTAGATTAATTAATTTCGGATTTTCCAATAATAATATAATCAATAATCTGGAAGATAATTAAAATAATTATTTAATAATTTATTTAATAGTTATTTAGTAATTGATTATATTAATTAATTAATAATTAATTATGGCACTTTTACAGAAAAGCCCCTACACTTAATTTTAATTACAAATTAGTCCCTGCCGAAATGACAAATTTACATTTTAGCCCTTGAACTTTTTGGTAATTACAATTCAGTCCTTCAATAAATTGGTAAATTACAAAATAGCCCCTGAATCTTATAAATGCCATAACTTTTGATCCATAACTCCGATTTCAGCAAATAATATATCAAAACGATCGTAACAGAATAACCTATGCATTCATGACGTCATCATACTGATTTTGTTCTGTTTTGTTGCATTTGTTTGATTGTTTGTGTCCTTGTGCGTTAGGCGACTTCGTCCCGGAGCTGCAGTTCGTCGAAGACTTCCAGCAACAAGAGTTCGAGGCCGCTGACCTTTACTCCCAAGAGCAGCAAGGCAAGTGTCCTTGACCATCTTGTGTCTAATTTTCAAAACATCTATCTTGTAGTTTGCATGCTGGTGTCAAATTGACTGCGTACCTATTAGTAGAAATTCCTAGTCTTCCATATTATGACTTGTCGCCTTAGTTTACTTACTGTTGGATAGATCACATGCTTAGATTGCTACTGTCGGGTTGGGTGTATTTAAATGGATCATTACACATGCTTCACGAGGATTAATGGGAGATTAATAGCAACTTGGGTAGTGATGATTTGGGCGATATGGTTGGTGTAGGACTGTGTGCAGGGTTACTGGCACTGTTCCTTGGTGAGTTATCTTCTCAAATCTAAGGATCGGTTCGTGGAGCGACCACTCATGTGTTTCCGTACAGCCACGATGCCAAGAATGGGCGCGGCCTGGCGTAGTAAGTGATGAAAACCAGTTCTGTGCGTGCCAGCTGGTGGAGTGGGGAAAGCGGGTTACGCCTGTATCCGCCTGGAGCGAGATGTGTGGGGAAGGGAGGGTTACTCCCGGGAACCATTCGGCACAAGAGGGGGCCTCTCGGGTTTCGGTTAGTGCCCGACGGGTGAAACCTCAGTGGGCACGTACAAGCTGGCGGAAGTCATGGAAAAGTCTTGTAGTGATCTCTTGGCCCTCACACCAAAGGAAGTGTGCGAGTGCGACGGCACAGGCATAATGGAGATTCTTTTAATCACCTGGCAACAGGAGATAAAATCACTACTCGTGGGGAAATTTGTACAACCTCTGCAGAGTGTAAAACTGTCTTGACAGCCGTGCTCACGGTCACGAGCATTGCATGGACTCTCACATGATTAGCGGGAATTAGTAATGGTATTGGTATTGGTTTGGGTGGGTGAATCACAGTGGGAGACTGTGATTTAAGGCTGTTATTCATTTTACTGTTCATAGGTACGAAATCTTTCACTTAGTAATTAGGTGCTTAATAGGAATTGTGTGTCTCTAATGTGTGCTTTTATGCAATTGAAACCTATATTGCCTGATCCTTAATAATTGCCACATGTCATATGCTTCCCACACTTGCTGAGTACAACCGTACTCAACCTTGCCTTTATAATTGCTGCTCAGTAGAGGGAGAACCTTGGGAGAACTTTGAAGACCCTGGAGCCGACGTCTAGGCGAGCTATTCGGTCAACTGCCTGTGGAGCCCAGAAGCTTTCGTTTCGTTTCCGCTGTTTGGTTTGTAATTTGATAAGACTCTTAGTCTATTCTTGTAATAGTTAGTTATTCGAGACATCGTTCTATTTGTCATTAATGAAGTCACTTTATGTATGAAACTTGTTCCTGGGCATACATAAAGGATCATTCGGTTTTAGTCATAAAACCGGGTGTGACAGTGCTCATCATGGTCAACCAGACTGCATGCAAGTATGTAATCGTGCCCATTTCTTCCTGTTTCAGCTTGTTTGTTCCTATTTTAATATTCTGTTTGTGCCTTATGCAGGAATTGCTGATGGCTGGAGCTGATCCTAATGCAGTAGATGGGAAAGGTGAATCTATACTGCATATTGCAGTGGCCAGAAAATATACTGATTGTGCTATCGTCATACTGGAACATGGAGGTTGCAGGTCGATGGGCATACCAAATTCTCAACCTAAAACGTAAGAATATGTACCTAGGGCCCCATTGAAGGAGCAACTGAGTGAATCACTTTACAACACATGGTGTTCAATTATCCTTCTTCGTTGAACATGCTACCTATCGATTTTTATTTTCTTTTCTCTTGACATTTCAATCTGATGGTGAATAGGCCATTGCATCTACGTATTGAGACATGGAACATGGCTGTGGTACAAAGATGGGTTGAAGTTGCATCTGAAGAGGAGATTGCTGAAGCAATCAATATACCTAGCCCTGTTGGGACTGCTTTATGCATGGCAGCAGCTCTTAAAAAGGAGCATGAGAAAGGTAATACTCCCAGCATCCTGATTTATAAGTCGTTTTGGGTCTGGGCACAGGAAGTAAGGAGAATGGATAAGGTGGGATGTATAGAAAACTTGGAGAGAGATAGTGATGGAGAAATATTAGGAAGAGAGAAAGGTCTATTTGGAAACGAGAACGGCTTATAATTTAGGATGGAGGGACTATCTGACTTCTGCTTCTGCTCACACTTTTGGTTTATGACTATTTAGATAGGATAATATGGATAAAAACCCTCTTCTTTTATCTGTTGCAAATCCTGTTTGGTGTAATAGTATGATTGGCTTGTATTTGCTAGAGGGTCGAGAATTAGTTAGAATACTGCTTGCTGCTGGTGCTGACCCTACATCACAAGATTATCCACATTGTAGAACTGCACTACATACTGCGGCAATGATCAACGACGTGGAATTGGTTAAGGTAAAGGCATCTGTGGTTAATTTTCTGAACATTTCTGTAGTGTTGTAAAAGAGTGACCCTGATGATACCCTCTAAATCAGTCTAGTTCAAGAATATGAACTAAGTTTTCAAAATCCCCACCACTTTTGAAAAACCAGTTCATTCTTTTTTGTACTAAAGAGGTTCAGTGGGTAACCGTAGGTGCACCTTTTTACACCCCTAACTTAGTTGTTGTTTCGGGCTTTCTGCTTGCTATATCAAAATGCCTCCTTTTTTACTCGAATGACAGATCATTCTGGATGCTGGAGTTGATGTGAATATAAGAAATGCTCAAAACACTACCCCACTTCATGTTGCACTGAACAGAGGTGCTGACTCATGTGTTGATTTGCTATTAACAGCTGGAGCAAACTGCAACATGCAGGTATATTAGTTTCCTGCACTTTCTTGGTATCATTTTCATAGATAATTTGGGTACAATGTGGTTGGCAACTTCAGTGTTTGCTCACTGAGTGCCTGTGGTACTAGCAATTATATGGTACCACTACAAATATGGAACTTGTGCCCAGCCTCTTTACTCTATCATTTATTATGATTTTTCTTTCTACTTGAGGAAGATTTCTGTTCTTTGCATCATCTGTTTTGTCACATTCTATTGAATTGTGTGGTGTTGTCATATTTTTTGCTCGGTAATATGTGAATGACTTTCATGCTTTGCTATTTGTCACAGCTAGTAGAAAGTTATGCTCATGTTTTACTTGTTAATAGTAGTTGCGGCGGATCTATCTTGATATCATAGGAAAAAATCCAGCTGTGCAAGAACAGTTGCAGAATAAGAAAAATTATAAGGTAAAATAAAATGGTGAAATGGAAAAGGGTCATTCCAACCACTGGATAGAGTGCCCCTATAAGAAGGGAAGCTGTGACTTGAAGCAATTTTATCCACGGAAAATTAGGTGCTAGGCGCTAAGCGAGCGGATGCCCTCCGCCTAGAGCTTAAGCGTGCCTAAGCGGCGCTTAAGCGTTCCTAGGTGCTTCACTGTAGCACACAAAATATAGGAAAAAAAGGAAAGTAAATGGATTAAGTTGGACTTGACAAAACCAAAGAACAAAATGTAAAGCCCATATCTGGTGATGGCCCAGAAGCCCATTCTCCAACCTTATCTTCTTTCTCTGGCACGCTCGTGACGCTCCACCGCCATCTTTCTCTCCTTGAATTTGGACGGCGCCAACGGGGCCAGAGCCAGCACCTGCGATTCTCCTGCGTGGCCGTCTCCAGCACGACGCTGCGTCGCTCGGCCTCCCTCCCTCCAGCTCGGGGTCGTCGCCTCTAGCCCGATGCCGCGCCGCACGGCGTCCCACAATCTCGGGGTCCCCACCCCCAGTCCGACACCGCGCCGCGCAGCCTCCCACCAACTCCGGGTCTGCACCCCCAGGCCGACACCGCGCCACGTTGCCTCCCTCCCTCCCCCTCCCTCACTCACTCAAGCTTGGGGTCCAATGCCTAGGTGCCGTGTAGGGGCCTAGGCGGAGCGGTAGCCCTCCGCTCAGTGCCTTTGTGCGCTTAAGCGAGCGCATAATGCCGCCTTTTTTCCAGGAATTTTATAGTCATTAGCATGAATCGTTCGGACTTCAAAGGCACTCCTTGTATGTATTGATTTCAATGAAACTAGATGTGCCAACCTTTCAATGTTGTGCACCTAACAAATTTTGGCTTCCTAATTACTCTCTACCCAAGGTGAATTGAGATATACCAACTATCACATGATATCCCTATCAGATTCAAGGTTTCAGCATAGCCGGCGAGGAATAAGTATGGTGCCATTGATTCCCAAAATGTTCTGCAGAGCATAAGCTCTAGGATCTATCTGTGTACTGATTACAGGTGGTGCATCTTGTTTAGTAGTGATTATATATATTAAAAAAGTTCTTAATCGCTACTATTATATCAGCTATACTAACCTGGGAGATGGTAAATTTCTTGATGTTGTTTCTTGGTGATCTATTTGAGCTCATTGGTGACCCAAAGAAATTAAAATGTACTGTTAACCTTTTCTTTTTATGGTTTTGAGGAAGAATTCTGTGCTTGCTATTGGGCCTGTTAAATATCATACTCTTCAGTTTCAAAACAAAAATATCATACTCTTGATGAAGTTGCCATCAGTTCCATCCACTTGATATACTGGATATTAGATGCTCGTCCGTAGGAGTTGGAATTAGCTGCAGGTTCATCTTTGTGACAGTATTCTGCATAGTTTCTCTTACATCATTTGTTTCACTTTCTTTTTTTTTTTGTTGAATACGCAGGAGAGCTGCGTATCTTTGTATTATAGAGAAAAATAGGATCGGCCCCTTACAAATCTAGCCACATCACTCTGGACCGAGCTGTGAGGGGCAGTATTACATTAGTAGTTGGTGGAGCGATTTGTCTGGTTAATTACATTAACCACCACTAGACATCTACTTTAGCAGCTTCATTTGATTCACATTCTGATGGACCTTTTTTTAAATTGTGTAGTTATGGTATACAACTGAAATTCGGACAACATTTGTATTTTACGTTTATTGTTTTATTCAAGCTTGGTTTAATTACAATTGTATCTTTGCACCAAGTTTTATTATGGTTGTAATATTGTTATATTTATTTAATTATTAGGACGATGATGGTGACAATGCTTTTCACATAGCTGCTGATGCAGCCAAAATGATACGCGAAAATCTGACATGGGTTGTCAAAATGCTACAACAGCCAGGGATGGCTGTTGATGTGAGAAACCACAGGTAAACAACTAATGAATGGACCACATCCCCCTGTTTTGTACATTTTGGTGGGTGATCGTGTACTACATATATGTTTCTATTCTCTAACTTTTCAAGGGATTTTCTGTATGTTACACCAAGCTATTATATTATGCTGCTGCTAAAGGAAATAACACTTGATATGAATTTTCTAAGCTGAAACTAATTCTTTCAAGTGCTGTTTAATGTTTTCTCTTGACTTTATCTGTGATTGTGCTAAGGAAAAGTTTGTTACGCAAAATCTGGTTGTTACCATAATGTTAACAAGTTTGAACAATATTCCTGTAAACTATAGAGGCTGGACACTGCAAGACTTTCTGGAGAGGCTACCACGAGAGTGGATTTATGAAGAACTGATGGAAACACTTGAAGACAAAGGAGTTCATCTCTCCCCAACTATGTAAGGATTAAGGAGCACATGTTGTGTTGAATTTGCATTGAATGTCGGTTTTCTTTTCTTTTTTCTTGAACAGTGCAGGACTGCTTGTCATTTCATTGATTGTGAAAGAAGCATTACAATGACCATGAGGGGTAATAATTCCCCTCACCAAAGACAAACAGAAAAGATCATATGGATGGAGCCACTAACAAAACAAAAATGACGTAAAGGCAGAGCCCCTTAAACCTGAGTGTGAGCTAATAAGTCCTTCAGACCTCTGGCTCCTGCCAAGCACCACAGATGCCCCTCTTGAAATATATTCCACTCCCCCTGCATCAAACTAGGATGATTGTTATTGAAAACACAGTCACAGCAATGCTTCCATAGTTCCGATCCAATTAGGGCCACCAAAGAGTTGACACATTTCCTTTGCTGCTCAGGGATAGCAGTAGCTGCATCCTCCCACCATGAACTAGAATTTGTGATTTCTGAACTAGGTGAAAGAACAGTGATACCGACCTTGCGAAACATAGAGTACCAACTCTGTTGCGCAAAGGAGCAGGCAATCAAAACAAGGTGAATCGATTCATTCTCCTGAAACTTAACTCTTAACGTTGCCGAGATTTGCCAGCCATAAAAACGTGACTCTTAATGGTGCCCATGTCTTCCAAACTTGTTTCCAGGGTGCAAAGCAAATAGTACATGTCAGGTTCCTGAAACCCAGGTACCTGAGGCCCCGGCCTTCTCGAAGGGCCCGAGGGCCAAAACCGATCATCGAAGGTAAAGATAACAGGATGGGCCTACCCGAGCAAGCAGACAGGTCAACGCACTGTAAAACCAATGGCCCACGAGTGGCCTGTCCTGGCTTTCTCACCCCCGACCCCCTGTTCATCCGATCTTGGGGTGGGGGGGGGGGGGTCGAGAGCTGCAGTCCCACCCATGACGAGGGTCGGGAACTGCCTCAACACCCGACCACTAGGGTCGAGCACCGCTTCCAACCAAACTGATGGTTAAAGCGGTTGACAAAAAGGGATGTTCTCGACACGATCAAGTACCGCAGGTGCTGCATGGTAGACTGCGACAATGAGCTGGACATCGAAGTGTCAACTACCCGACGAGACAGAGATGATAAAGCAACCCGAGGGCGGCCCACGCTGTACCCTATGGCGATAGAGCAATCCGACGTGGCAGCACATGATAGGCTGGCCCTGTGTTCAACTTTACTTCCCTGAGCATGGCAGGGAATCACGACGGCCTGACACCTGCAGGGCTGTCTGCCAAGATAGCTCGAAGAAGCTACGCATCCCCTGTGGCAGAGAACCGCTCGGTTTCGTAGGCTCCAAGCCATGTAATTCCAGTTCGGTCCTTATATAAGGCCGCACCGGGGGTTCCCTCATCAGGCTACAAACAACCAATCAAAAACACATACCTCATCTGCCAAGGGTTCTCGTATCCCCAAACCCTAGCACCCTTGTAACCCAGCATCATCGAAGCCTCGAGGCTATTACAATCATCACCGCTGGACGTAGGATATTGCGCCTCGCAGCGGCTCGAACCAAGGTAAATCTTTGAGTCTCCTACTAGACTAGGCCACCTCAACGCGAAGAACATGCACAATCGTCTCCTCCCTACTACAAAATTCTACTGGGTTGGTGGTAAAATCCACCGACAGTACCTATAAAGAAAGATTCATAGGCTGACTTGCATGAGTATATGCCATTGCTGGACAACCTCCAAGTATGGCAATCCTCAGTGTGATGCTGTAATTCCTTGCCGCAATACACTGCCAAAGCTGCATGAATTCAACTATTGCTTGTACTGAGAGAGGACCTCTGAAAAATATATGCTTTTCAATGTATTTACAACCAAAACACAAACATGAATCTGCATTCGAGATGACATATATGACCATCCACAGCCCACATGTATGTCTTCTTGTCATATTGCTGCGATTGCGCTGCTTGTCATACCGTTGAGGCAGAGCTGCCACCACTATTAACAAAATACATAGCTGTTGCATGGGCCAAAGTATGTCTTGTCATCTTGATGACATGGTGGTGAGGTGAATTAAATTCCTCTCATTCTTTCACCCCCACATGTTTGTAGTATCATGGCCTTAGCTGGCCACTGTTGACTAGAGCTGTAATTTGGTTAAACTGTCTTTTTATATGTTTGTAATGTATAATAGCATGAAAACTTTTCAAGTGTTTTGCCGTATAGAGATCTGAAACCAAACATTTTACACGCAATCGGATTGTTTCAAGACAGTTTGTTTAGAGCATGTGGGGTGTTATGAAATATATCTTGCTTTTATTGATCCATTTTCAAGTTCATTAGTTTGTTGCACTTTTGGTACCTTAAAATATTCTATCTGACAGTATTGAAAACTACCTTTGTTTTATTTGACATGAGTTTGATTCTAAGAGTCTTACACAACTTTGACTATTGTGATCTCTATTCAAGCATTTGCCAAAAATTGTAATGATATTGACATACTTTTCACAACGAATCTGGAATTATATATTCTTAAAAGTTAAGTACAGGTGTTCTAAGGTGACAGGTAAAATTGAATGGAGATGCTGCTTATTATCTTTAATAATGCTTTTGCTTAATTTTGTAACCAGGTACAAGGTGGCGGATTGGGTGAAGTTTAGAAGAATTGTTACTTCACCAGCTTTTGGGTGGCAAGGTGCTGGAGCCAGAAGCATTGGGTTTGTCCAGTCAGTAGTAGACAGTGATCACCTTGTTGTATCATTTTGTACTGGAGAAGCCCGTGTTTTGACTTGTGAAGTTATCAAAGTTATTCCATTGAATAGGGGCCACCATGTGCAGCTCAAGCCAGATGTTTCAGAGCTAAGGTAGATCAAACTTGTTCATTCTTTGCTATTGTTACTAGTGAATACACCCTATTGCTTGCCTCACACCTCATCGTGAATTGGATAGAGCAATGTGTAATATATTCATTGGAGGCACAACATCACGCCAAGAATTTCTTTTTGTTTGCTGTGTTACTTTGTTCCGTTAGTCTTTGAAAAAAAAATGGTGTTATTTTGTTATTTGTGTGAACATCCAGATAAAAATTGCCAATTACTAAAAATCTAATATTTTGCCTCAGTTTACATTGAACAGGGTACTGGTGTGGACATCAAACCTTTGTATTTTGTTGGTTCCTGCAAGCAAAAGGCTCTAATGATCTTTATGGGCAGATAGATTCCTATTGCCTTTTCTGGCACTTACCATGCTCGTAACTTGTCGTTCAGTTTAACTTTGAGGATACCTGTCTTTCTGTATTCTGATTACATTAACTGTGTAAGTTTAAACTGATGCACTGTATGCTCTTAAATTAATGTGATTGAAGTGATGATAGCTTGCAAATCTTCTGCCATTTGCATACAGTGAACTTATTGCTTCTGCCTTCTTCAAACATCAAAACTTTATGATGTTATATGGCTGCCACCATTCATGTCAATGTTATTGGTGCGTTCTTTCAACACATAAACTTTTAGGGCATGGCCACCAACAATATCATATCCTAACAAATTGTAAAATGTCTTGAATACTAAAGGTGATGCTGCACTGACCTCACCATACTGTTTGGCAAGTGAAAAAAATGTCATTTTCCTCTCATGATCTTTGTATTGTCAGATTTGGATGGCGCGGCCAGTCGAGGGATAGCATTGGGACAGTTCTGTGTGTTGATGATGATGGTATCTTGAGGATTGGTTTTCCGGGAGCGTCTAGGGGATGGAGAGCTGATCCTGCTGAAATTGAAAGGGTCGAAGAGTATAAAGTTGGTAATTGGGTACGGTTTCGTCCCTCATTGACAGTTTCTGTACATGGCTTGGAGTCTATTACACCTGGAAGTGTTGGTATTGTATACTCCATCAGACCAGATAGCAGTCTTCTGTTGGGACTATGCTATTTATCCTACCCATGGCTGTGTGAACCAGAGGACGTGGAACATGTGGACCCCTTCAAGGTAATCTTTTCTGTAATTATGATTCAATTGCATATAGCTCATATTCTTTTGCCTGTGTTATTAAGTTATTCACCCATTACATTAAGGACCCCTTATACTCTTCTATTGGGATCCTTTTTTTCTCGCCAAAAAAATAGGGATCCCTTTGATAATATGACAGCTTTTCTTTGCATGTTTACTTGACTACCTTTTGGTCTGGAGCTAAGCGACAAAACTCCTTTTAAGAGCCATATTGCCATAACATAAATGGTTACTATCAATTCGCTGCTGTTAAAGATCCAGCAGGGCAGCACAGCAATGATGAGCCGGCCTTGAATATATTCTTATATGTGGTTTTATGATGGCTTGTTTTTTGTTTTGCTTAATATGATTCCTTGTATCTGCGCATTTCTAGATTGGCGACCAAGTATGTGTGAAAAGATCCGTTGCAGAGCCTAGATATGCCTGGGGTCGTGAGACACATCATAGTGTGGGGAAAATAGTAGATATTGAAAGTGATGGTCTACTTGTTATTGATATCCCCAATGGATCTACATCGTGGAAGGCAGATCCATCAGACATGGAAAAGATTGAGAACTTTAAGGTATAATACCTTTTTAACAGTAAGTAGGTTCTCTAGTCCTGCTGATGACTAGGTAGATTAAACTTGGGTTCTCATCTCCTATTTGTCTTTGTAGGTTGGTGATTGGGTTAGAATCAAAGAAACAGTACCATCGCCCAAATATGGGTGGGAGGATGTGACTCGTAATAGTATCGGGATAGTTCACAGTCTAGAAGAAGATGGTGATATGGGTGTTGCTTTCTGCTTCAGAAGCAAGCTTTTTCTTTGCTTAGTTGCAGATGTGGAGAAGGCACGACCTTTTGAGATTGGGGAAAAGGTGCATGTGTCACCTTCCATATCACAGCCACGCCTTGGATGGTCTAATGAAACTGCTGCGACCATTGGAGCCATATCAAGGATTGATATGGATGGGACATTAAATATCAAGGTTTCTGGCAGAAAAAGCTTCTGGAAGGTAGCTCCAGGTGATGCTGAGAGGCTCTTGGCTTTTGAGGTTGGAGACTGGGTGCGAACTAAGCCAAGTATTGGGACCAGACCGACTTATGATTGGAGTGTAGAAAGAGTAAGCATTGCATTAGTCCATAGCATTCAGGACTCTGATTACTTGGAGTTGGCTGGTTGTTTCAGGAATGGAAAATGGTTGATACATAACACAGATATTGAGAAAGTACAGCCGTTCAAGATTGGTCAGCATGTTCGGTTCCGTGCTGGGATTTCAGAGCCTAGGTGGGGATGGAGAGATGCAGAGCCTGATTCTAGAGGCATAGTCGCTGGTGTACATGCTGACGGAGAGGTAAGGGTAGCCTTCTTTGGCACGCCTGGGTTGTGGAAAGGTGATCCTGCAGATCTTGAAATTGAGAAAATATTTGAGGTTGGAGTATGGGTTAGGCTGAGGGCTAATGTGAATCATTGGAGATCACTCAAGCCTGGTAGCATTGGTGTGGTGCACGGGATTGGATACCAGGGAGACATTTGGGATGGGAGCATCCATGTGGCATTTTGTGGTGAGCAGGAAAAGTGGGTAGGGCTTTCTAGTCAGCTTGAAGAAGTTAACAAATTTGTTGTTGGGCAGCGTGTTCGTATCAGAGGATGTATCCGCCAGCCAAGATTTGGTTGGTCCAATCATAATCATTCAAGTATAGGGACAATATCATCTATTGAGGCTGATGCGAAACTAAGGATTCATACACCACCTGGTGCAAGGGCTTGGTTGATAGACCCAGCAGAGGTAGACAAAGTGGAGGAAGAGGAGGAAGTCTGCGCTGGAAACTGGGTAAAGGTTAAGCATTCCATTACAACCCCCACATATCAATGGGGTGATGTGAAACAGAACAGCGTAGGGGTGGTCCACCGGGCTGAGGATGGAGAGCGCTGGATTGCCTTCTGTTTCTGTGAGAAACTATGGGTATGCAAAGGATGGGAGGTTGAGAAGGTGAGGCCCTTCCAGCAAGGCGATGAAGTACGGATACGACCTGGTATTGTATCCCCAAGGTGGGGCTGGGGCATGGAGACCTATGCGAGCAAAGGTGAGATAGTAAGTGTTGATGCAAATGGAAAGCTGAGGATAAAATTTCGGTGGAGGGATAGGCTATGGATTGGGGACCCAGCTGATATTGTTCTTGATGGCGAATCATATGCCGAGGTTACTAATGGCTTTTATTCATAGGGTTTGCAGTATTCTTTTGACCCATACCTGATTTCTTGCTCCCATTTTGCAGTATGCCACATTTAGTAAGATCTCAATTGCAGTGGGGTTGCAAGTTGCACATAGTTATTATCATCTCATAGGCACTCGCGGAGTGTATTTCTTGTTGATAAGTAGGGGAATGAGAAGAGACAGCAATAGTTGCAATAGAGTTGATAATCACCGCCTAGGTTTTTCAGTTTACATATGTATTATACCCATTGTACAGGTTTGTACCTGAACATCCTTTCCGTTACCTATGCAGAAATAGAGTTCATTTCTCTCTTCAAGAATCCTTTTGCATCTCTGTCCTTTTTCAAGGATCCTTTTACTTACTACTCCCTCGGTCTCCAATTACTCGTTATATTAGAGTTCACAAGTTTTTCTTTTTTACTTATTCTCGCTTCTTAATATACTTTTCTCTATTCGCAATATATCTCTATCTCTTTTCCTCATTTTTAACATATCTCATTTTTTCTATCATCTTTAATCCGTGTGTCCACATCTAAAATAACGAGTAAAATAGGACGGAGAGAGCACATTGAATGGTCATGTTGCTTGGATGATGCAACGAGATACACTTTTCTTACGTCCATTCATTACTACTGCAACTTCTATAGACAAATGATACAGAAATACTAAGGCCTCTTTGGTAGAGTTTTCAGCTTCTGATTCTTCGGATTCACTTTTGATTCTCGTGATTCTGTGACTGAAAGTGATTCATTTTGATTATCTAAGAATAAACTCTTATAATCAGGATATAGAATCACTTTACAGAACCTAGAGAAGCTACTTTTTTCAGCTTTCAGCCCTTTAGTTTATTTCAGAGAATAACTTCACAGAATCAGACAATAATCACTTCTCTGAAAAACAATGTTTGGCAGAGCTTCTTTAATTCTGACTGAGAATTAAGAGGTGCGAGCTCTGCCAAAAGGGCTTAGATTCACCGAGGTGAAGCTATAATACACTGTCGGTCCTTATTCAAGTGTGACCTGAATATGCATTATCAGAGACACATTTTATAAAGTTTAGATGGTTGAATATGCATTTTAAAGAGTTTAAGAAGTTTGATGACACATCCAGGCAAGATCATAAACAGGTGGTGGTGCATTTTAGTCTACTTTCAACTTGTGCTTGATGTGCAAAAATGTGCACCCACATTGCTTCCTCTGTGGTTTCGCCACTGAAACTGCCGAATGCTATAGAAACCTCTGAACTGAAAAGAGAGCATCCATGGCACAGGCGCCTTAGAAAAATACTGAGCAGATGCGACGTCTAAAACAATCAAACTAAGCACATCTAATCGGTGAAAGCTCCAAAGATTAAGTCCTTGGAGTGTTGCCACCCGAGTTTGATCCCTGCGATTGGAATTATGGTCCTCATAGGGCATTCTCAAATAAATTTGCAGGTGCCTCTCATCATAACGCCACAAAGGAAAGTTGATGTTCCCATTACACATCAGAACTAGAAACCAGTGATCTCTCAAAGAACATGAACTTTGATGCTGGTTATAGTTGCAGATTTTGTAGTGCACGTTGGGGTGTGTAGGTGTGATGTGGTGTGCGTGTGTGAGTTTGTGTGTATGAACAAATAATATAGCTACAATCAATAGGAGAGGTTAAAAAAAATACAGAAGTTGCTATTGTACTGTCCTCAAAGATAGGATTGGTCCATGATTTCATATTTTGGTGTAAGAAAGGACGTCAATATTTCAATTACAAGAAAATAATTTTCTTTTAATCAGTATGATAGTCAACAATCCAATGCTTGTCCTTCATTCCTGATTTCAATATCAATTCCCCGGTCCCTAAGCCCAATGAGAAATTTTAGAATTTTGCACCGGATTTGCACGGCTGTCTGGATTTAATGTCTAATAGTATGGTGTTGCTGATACGGTGAAAAGAAGCAAAAGCCCCACTAAAAACGATATGCGTCCAATCCGCAGATTTTGTATGCACGATGTCCATAGGGATGCAGGATTGTGGGCCGGCACACACGATGGGAAATGGCCCTCACGTGAACCGTTCCTAGAGATGCGGAGTTGCGGGTCAGCACACACGATGGGAAATGGCTCTCACACGAATCGTCCTTAGAGATGCGGGGTTGCAGGCCGGCACACACGTTGGGAAATGACCCTCACATGAACCGTAGCGCAACACAATAGTGAGGCAGAGATCCCTCTCCTCCCCTTTCTGATCAAGTCACCCTCAGGAGAGGGGAGGATGCAGAGACGCGCAAAACGGATCCAAGGGTTTGAATTCACAGTTTAAAATAGAGGTGCAAACAGTTGTACTTAAAGTTATCCTCCAGTTTTTATAAAAAATAAACTAAGTTTTTAAAAGTGGAGGATAAGTAATTTTATTTTTTTAAATTTCACTGTTCCTATTTTACACTCCTAGTTTAAATTCAAGATTTTGTAGCACATTGGAAAATAACCTAAGGGAAGTGCTATAGTACCCTAAAACGACACTGTTACAGAAATTATTGTGTAAGTATTGGTTCTATATCAAATTTACTGTTTAGCGAGTACTTCTCGTAGTTATTGCAGCGATGAATCTGAACTACTCCCTCTGATTTTAAATTATTGACACTGTTGACTTCTAACATCAACTTTGACCATTCATTTTATTCAAAAAATTTGTTACAATTTATAAAATTATTAGTTGTGATTTAAATTCTACTAATGATAAATCAAATAATAACAAAATTTTACATATTTGAATAAATTTTTTGAATAAAACAAATGGTCAAAGTTGATGTTACAAGTCAATGGTGTCAATATTTTAAAACCGTATGTAGTATTTATTTTAGATCGGTTAGGAACATATCCTAGTTCACATCAGGGTAGCACCTCTTAATTGATTGATTCAATACAGGGACTGATTTGATGTAAAACCCTCCTCCTCCATGGTCGATCTGCCTCTCTCCGGGTACCACGGCCGCTGTTCTCCAGAGTTCAGTTCCTCTCCTGCTCTCTGCCTTCCCCCGCCTACGTAAAATGCTTTTAGATTGGTGGCAATTAATTCTTTTGCTTGTTGGGCAGAACCTAGGATGAAAGTATGAAAACCTGTGCCCTTCATGCTCCAATGTCCATTTCACCCATGTGGAGGGGACTCTCGGCTGATGCGGAATTGCTGGTCTGAACGGCGGGAGCAAAATGCTTGTCGCTTGTGGGTTTTGGCTTTGTCTGACCTGGTGATGAGGGCTTAGAGTATAGTTGGGCATTTGGGCCGTGCCAAATGGGCCGAATTGAGGCACGGTCATTTTGGCACGGCCCAAGCATGACACAGCCCGGTCCGGTTCGTGCCCGAGCCAGCACAGGCCCGTTCGGCGAGCCTTGCCTGGGCCGAAGGTCTAGCACGGTGGGCAGCACGGCCGGTCCAGCACGGTGGGCAGCACATCAAGGCTTGTTTGGTATTTCATATTAAATAGATTTAAGTTTGATACTAAAATAGACAGTGCGGCCTAGCGTGGTGGTAAGTCCAGCTGTTCCCACTGCATATGTTGAAAGCTCGAACCCCAAAAACTCCAATTTTTTGCACCATTTTCAAAGATTTACCAAGTCTGGGCCAAATTCTTCATGGGCTGACCTGGCCGGCATGGCCCATTTCAGCATGGTTTCCACAATCGGGTCATGCTGTGGGCTGGTAGTGTAGCCCGTGGCCTGTTTAGGCACGGCCCGCACGGCCCGTCGTGCCTTAGTGTCCGATTGCCCAGGACTAGCTTAGACATATTGTGGGGGTTGGTTTGAGCAGAAACCCCTGGGGAGTGGCCCTTAGTTTCAGAACTTTGTAGCCTAATTCATGTGCGGTTTGAGTATTTGTTGACGCTGAAACGGATCCCGGGCCGACACACCATTCGCACACCACTCGCACGTCTGTGTGCGAAAACGCCGGCGCTTATTCAACGTCGAATTTGGGGCAGCACTTAGACAACCCACCTCGAGAGGGACCTTGTCAGAGGAGGATCGCCTTAGGGTTTATTCGGGCTCGGTTAGACCAGTCGGATCGACTTCAAACGTCAGAAGGACGAAGGAAGAACAGCAAAATGGGGTCGAGTGAGGGGATTAGGGTTTGAAGAAGTGCAAAATATAAAGACAAATGATAAGTTTGATTAGGATTCCCCTCGACTGGCCATGAGCCTCTGTTTTATAAAGGTGAGATGGTCTTACCGTGTCATGCCAAAGGCTCCGTCGTGTAAACTACTAGAACCCGAGAGGGCTTGCCGGACAGTCTGGCATCGTGCCGGACACTCCGGTGGGCTAAATGTTCAAACCCGATAGGGCTTGCCGGATGATCTGGCACTATACCGAACAGTCCGGCGAGTCAGAACCCGAGAGGGATTGCAGGACTCTCCGGCAATGTGCCGGACACTTCAGTGGCTTAATAATTTTTGGCTGTCAACATATGCCCCCCTGTTTTTTGGTGAAGTCTCTGCACCATAAAACATTCTAATCACTCAAAAACCTCTAAGGGCGATGGTCCTCTCGACTCATCGGCCATTGCATCATCTTGGCGACGATACCCATTGTATCGGCCGTTTTTCTTTAGGCTTCTTGCCACACACTTAGATGATATTTTTTCAATTATCGGCCATTAAGGGCCGTAGGCAATGACTCTCCCCGCATGTTTTCAACCATGTATGCATTTTCGACAATAACCTTTACTACTCTATATGGCACATCCCAACTAGAAGACTATTTTCCAAACTTGTTGCTTCTTGAACCTACGGGTAGAATAGTTTTTAAACCAATTCGTCCACCTGAAAAGTTTTGGCCTTTAGCATCTTGTTGTAAGCTCTAACAACTCTCGTCTTATCTTTCTCAATTTCCTTCAAGACACTCAAACGCTTATCGGTGACCTCATCAATATTGTCCACCATTAAGGTATGATATTCGCTAATGGACAAATCATTTTGCTTAGCTAACTTTAAGGCTCCTAGATTTTACCTCGACGGGTAAAACGGCCTCTTGTCCATAGACGAGTTCATAAGGGGTTACTTTAGTGGCTCCATGTCTAGATATACGATTTACCTATAATGCCTCCGATAAGACTTCATGCCACTGTTTACGATGATCTTCTATCTTTTTTTTAATGAGCTTAATCAATGTTTTACTACTAGACTCGGCCTGACCATTGGCCTCAGCATAATATGAAGATGTATTGAGTATTCTAATTCTATAAGATTCGACAAACTCCTGAACATGACCAGATGTAAAGGAAGTACCTTAGTCTGCAGTCAAAGTTTGCGGGATGCTAAATTTATGAATGATATGCTCGGTAAGGAACTCAATTACTTCTTTGTGTGTCATGTTCTTGAGAGCAACCACTTCACTCTATTTGGTGAAGTAATCCGTCGCCACTAGGACGAAACGGTGTCCCTACGAAGATGGAGGATGTATGTATACTATAAAATCGAATCCTCATCCTCGAAACGGTCATAGTTTTATGATGAGGTTCATTATAGCAGCGGGTGCCAATTGAACATTGCTAAACCTTTGGCACTCTTCGCACCCTTTGTAGTAGCGATAACAATCGGCAATCATGGTTGGCCAATAGAATCTGGCTCTCCTCAACAATCATTTCATTTTTGTAGCCGATTGATGCGTACCACAAATACCTACGTGGACTTCCCCCATAGCCGCTTTGGCTTTCTCATTACCTAAATATTTTAAGAGCAAATCGTCTCCTATTTGGCGGTACAAATTATCATCAATGAAACTATATTTGAAAGCTATATGCCAAACTTTTCTATCTACGCTTTGGGTTGTACTACGAATGTATGAAATTATGAGAGATCTCCAATCAAGTGATTCGGCACTGTCACGGTTCGACGTGCTAGTATCCGAATCGTCTAGTTCTAGCATTTCAAGCGTCAATTTCTTAGTGACTAAAAATCTACATTTACTAACATTGTAATCCGATGCTTGTTATGTCAAATCATTGGCTTTACTGTTTTCTAGCCTATGAACATGATGTATATGAAACTCATCCATTCCTTTGCTAACATCTAGGCATTTGTCTAGAATGGCATTCAACAATCCATCTAAGCATTAAAAATTTTCAGCAACTTATAGCACCACTAACAATGAATCGCTGAAAGCCTCAACATATTTTACCCCCATGGATTCTAATATCTCCAAGTTGAACAACAATGCTTCATAATTGGCCTAGTTATTGGTGCAATCATACTCTAATAGGTTTGAGAATTCAAAGTGTGCATCATGAGGAGAAATTAATACTACACCAACACCTTGACCTTCTTTGCAAACCGATCCATCAAAATACAACTTTCAAGGGGTGAATGTCACATAACCAATGTCTAAATCATGCTTTAAATCAATCCGATGTTCAACAATAAAATTAGCAACAATTTTGTCTTTCATCTATTTTAATGATTCATAAACCATATCATACTCAATTAATGCATAAGCTCATTTACCAAGCCTACCACTACAAATCGACCTATGCAACTTATGTCTAATAACATCGGTTTGACAAACAATCACACAAGTGCTAGATAATAAATATTGTCTCATTTTGGTGCAAGCATGATATAAGGAAAAGCAAAGTTTTTCAACGAGAGTGTACCTTGTTTCCGCATCAATCAACCGTCGGCTCACATATGTGATTACACACTCCTTTCCTTTGGCTTTCTGTGTCCAAACAGCACCAACCACATCATTTTTCGCCGCTATGTAAAGACGAAAAAAAACTCCACCCTTGGCACCCTAAGAACCGGCGACGAAGACAAGTAATATTTAATCTTATCAAAAGCTTCTTACTGTTTTGCCCCCCAAGTGAATTCGGTTTCATTCTTTAACCGAAGAATGGGAGTAAATGCATTGATCTTTCCCAAACAAGTTGGATATGAATCTACTGAAGTACTTCACTTTGCCTAAGAAACTTTGCAACTCTCTCTTACATATGGGCGTTTGTACGTTTGTACGTTTCTAATTGTTTCTATCTTCTTAGGATCTATATCTATGCCCTTTTTATGGATAATGAAGCCTAAAAGCTTTTCGGCTGTATACCAAAAGCACATTTGAGCGGATTTATTTTCAAACTGAAATGGCGCATTTGGTCCAAGGCGAGTTTCAAATCGGTCAAGTGGGGATCTAAAGCAGCTGATTTGATCACCACATCATCTATGTAAACTTCTATGATGACACCAAGCAAATCATGAAAAATAAAGTTCATTGCTCTTTGGTAGGTGGCACCCGCATTTTTTAACCTAAAAATCATGACAACTCAATCAAACAATTCAACAAAACCAGGGCATCTAAAAGCAGTTTTAGACATATCATCTTCTGCCATAAAGATTTGGTTATACCAAATTTACTATTAAGAAAACTAATAACTCTATGGCCGAAAGTATTATTGATCAACATATCGGCTCGTTATGTCAGAATAAAATTGATCATGAGACCTACGCTCTAAAGACTCCATTGTATAGATGGAACCCGAGGATAGTGATGAAAACCATGAGAAAGCAGTTCCAGTTAATAATAAAGAAAACAATCGCACTTTTAAAGCATCACTAGAACTCGCTTCTCCTAATTGAGCAATATATTGGCTAACGTGCTCCTAAGTGGTTTTACTATCCTCACCATTAAATTTGACAAAGTCAAAAACATGCCATCCGCTAGGATAGGGGGACCGAATTAAAATATGTGGGGTATGATTTTTGATAAATCTGGTCTGATCTCTTCCCTTAATGTCTACCCCTACCGTTTCATGAAATTGTTTGCTCAAATCCTCCTTAATGTGAAACATACACTCTTCTATATTGGCAATGGGTGGCTTAGTGGATGTGCTCGATGGCGAAGGGTGTATGCTTATTTTCATGGCGCTAAATTGCTCATTAGGTATGAGGCCATGAGAGATACCTGTACCGCTAGGTGAGATAGGTGGTGCTATACGCAATGGTACGGTAAGGAGGAACAAAATTAGCGAACTCATTCAATCAGCTCGTAGCCGGATTGAGGATGCTAGTGATTTGCTCTACGCTAGCGAGAGGCACTACCAAAGCATTAGTTTGCACATGAGGTTGAAAACTAGTTTGCCCACTAAACAAGTTCAACGACATGCTATACAAAGGTTGCTCTACACTAGATGTGGTAGGCGCCGATGAACTAGTAGAAAGATCTACATGTGCAACATGAGTAGAGGATGATGCAACACCAACATTTTTAAATGATTTAGACAAGTTTTCTTGAATCATGTGTTGCATATTATTAGTCAAGACCTTTTTCATGTTGGCAAAGTAATATGAAAGGTTTTCAAAAGTAATGGGAGGGTGCAAAGATGTTCTCACATTGGCATCACCCATGACCGTGTCGTCGACGACGGTCGGAAGAACGACTTCTTTCCCTTGAGAGACCGCATCTTGACGGTCCTTCTTGAAGCATGCCAAGTACTCTTGAAGCTCTCGATCTTTCCGTGCCTTGCATGCCTCCTCGGAGGCCTTCCGACGCTCTAGGAATGCCTTGGAACCTCCTCAGGCAACTTCTCCAAAGATGGCATGACGATGTTCGTCGTTGAGATCTCGGAGGTAATGGTGTGAGAACGGTGATTTGGTTTGTGCAACCAGAATCTCTCGTTCCCAGCGGAGTCGCCAAAAAGTGTGTTGACGTCCAAACGAATCTCGAGCCGACAGACCACTCGCACGTCCGTGTGCAGAAATGCCGGCGCTTCTTTAACGCCGGATTTGGGACAGCACCTAGACAACCCACCTCGGGAGGGACCCTATCGGAGGAAGATCGTCTTAGGGTTGACCCTGCTCGGTGAGGCCAGCCGAATCGCCTTCAAACGTCACCGGAACGAAGGAAGAACAACAAAACGAGGTCGAGTGAGGGGATTAGGGTTTGAAGAAGTGTAAAATGTAAAAGCAAATGATAGTTTTGATTGGAATTTCCCTCAACCGGCTATAGGCCTCTGTTTTATAGAGGTAGGATGGTCTTACCCCACAGAGCAATGAATCCTCTCAATTAGAAAACAAATTAGAATTGACCTGCCTAAAACCTTCCTAAATCGACACCACCGGAGTGTCCGGTAAAGTGCCGGATACTCTGGTGACCGGAGTCTCCGGTGTCATGCCGAGGGGTCCATTGTGTAAACTACTAGAACCCGAGAAGGTTTGTCGGACAGTCCGGCATCGTGTCGGATAGTCCGGCATCGTGTCGAACACTTCGGTGGGCTGAATGCTCAAACCCGAGAGGGCTTGCCGGATGGTCCGGCACTATGCCGGATACTCCGGCGGGCCAGATGCCCCAAACCCGAGAGGACTTGCCGGACAGTCCGGCATCGTGTCGGACACTACTTGGGCTAAATGCTCAAACCCGAGAGGGCTTGCTGGATGCTCCGGCACTATGCCAGACACTCCGGCGGGCCAGATGCCCCAAACCCGAGAGGGCTTGCCGGACTCTTCGGCAATGTGCCGGACACTCCGGTGGCTCGACGATTTTTGGGTGTCAATAGTATTTCATTCAACACTCACCGAAGCTTTGTTATTCTAGACCAAGTTGGTCCCTAATTTTTATAGGACTCTGTTTCCTAGAGGTGAAAATGTCAAGTGTGGAGGAGCGCACTTGCTTCATATGGTCAAATTGCATGGATTGCTGTGAAATGTCATATGACACGATGTACCTGTCTTACATCTGCTCTGTAAAGTGTATGCTTATTCATGAACTCAGGTCTTAGTGTGCAGTGTTTTTGTTTCTAGTGACGATCTTGTAACGTGTATGATGTAAGGATGGTTTTTGATCACAGGTTTGAACCATTGAAAAGGCACATGTACGAATATGAGGAAAGACTTCGTACAAAAGACTCAAAGTGGTCAGATCTTTCTTAGATCCTTTACAAGCGGGCGCTATGTGAGTCAAGTGCTGCCTCCTGCTTTCCATCGTCTCTCAGACACGTTGTCCTTCTCCTCCTATCTTTTCCAGCTGCCGCCAGGAAACTAATTGTATGTTGCCCTCCTCTCATCTGGTGTGCGGCCTTGTCTCCCTCCCTTTTCTTTTCCAGCCACCACAAGACCTCATCTCTCTCTCTCTCTCTCTCTCTCTCTCCCACCCTGCTGCCACTAAAAGGGTTGGTCGGTGCTATCGACCAACTTACTCGATAAGTCACTCTATGTTGTCCGACTAATTAGGTAAGTCAGATGTATTGATGTTCTAGTGATCCAAATCGCCTCACCGGCTTAAAAACATGGTTTGTATTCTCTCTTCTGCTGCTCTGTTCCGTGCACGGTTAGGCTAACATTATTTGGAGTCCTCATCATTGCATTGGTGGTAAGATTTTAATTAATTACTACAATTCATAATTTTTTCTTTCTGTTAAGTTATGGCTGAATATGTCGTGTCAATGTTGCTTTGACACCTAGAAAAAAAGGCACTGGGCTCTAAGCAGCCCACCGCCTAGCACTTAGTATGCTTAGGTGTGGCTAAGCATTTTCTTAAGCGCTATGCATTAGGTACATGTAGTCGAATTAAATAAGGCTGAAAGGGAAAAGAAAAAAGGACAGCAAGCATACATCTACTAGCTCATTAAGTTGGCTGGCCCATCAGCCAACTATGGCCTACCTCCACCATCAAGTTGCCCTAGAGCAACCACAAGATAGAAGCACCCGCCGCCGCCACCACAGGAGCACCCGCAGCCGCCCTACCCCTCCCTCCTCCTTTCTCGCTCAGATCTGGCGGTGTACGTGCCGGCGGTGGTCACAGTGGAGGGCGGTGCAGCCACAAAGACGTGGTCCCACAGCACAACAAGGCGGTGGAAGCCTAGGTGGCAGCGGTATAGCACTCACCCCCGGTAAGGCGAGTAGTGCATATACCCCAATATGGAGCGGAGGCCTTTCGTTCAGTGCTTTAGCACGCGAATGCATGTCTAGTTGTATTTTTTTCACGGCTTTGACACGAGGGCTGTTAAGTTAGTTATTTTTTTCTTGTAGTCAAGTAAACTGAAACTAATTTGGTTTGCATTTTGCTGTGTAAGCTTAATAAGTACTTAACAAAATAGTTTTGAGTAAAAAAATGTAGCTACTGTAGAGCCCTTTGTAAAAAACATATTGGTTACATGTTGTGCCTGACCAGTACATGTCATGGGAAACAAAAAAAATTGTTGCTGCCTGTTTTACTAAACCGTCGTATGTCTGATAACTGCATAAACATCTTTTGTACAGAGCTATAAGTGGTTATGGAGCACCAACCTATTGAAAACAGAGATGATAGGTTTGTCTGGCCCTGGATGGGTGTCTTGGTTAATGTTCCTACAGAATGGAAGAATGGCCGCTTAGTTGGTGAAAGTGGAAATCTTCTGAAGGAGAAACTCTCACTCTTTTGCCCTCACAAAGTTATTCCTTTGTGGAATCACAGAGGTCACACGGGAAATGCTATCGTGGAATTTTCAAAAGACTGGAGCGGCTTGAAAAATGCTCTTTGCTTTGAAAATCACTTTGAGGCTGAGGGACTTGGCAGGAGGGACTGGGAAATGAAGAGGCACCGAGGGTCAGAGATGTTTGGATGGGTTGCAAAGGCTGATGATTACGGATGTCAAGGGCCTATAGGAAATTATTTGAAGAAAACTGGTGATTTGAAAACTGTTGCTGATCTTGAAAGTGAAGAGGCCTTCTAAATTCTCTTATTTTCAAACCAGAAATTGGCAAGATGCAGCAAATCGCTCGTAGACATTCACAGAAGATCTTAGATGAAAATGAAAAGCTTCGTTCAGAGCTTGAAGCCAGGATGCAGGAACTTGACTTGAGATACAAGGAGCTTGATGAGCTAGCTTCACAAAGCGATTATGACAGAAGGAACCTTGAGCAAGAAAAGGAAAAGGTTTGTGATGTTTATTGCTATTCTCCAACTCTTACTGCTGTTTCTTTGGTTGCTAGGGCAATGCTGACTCTTCTTGCCCTTTTGAAAGACATCCTTCTTTTTGTAGTGCCTGATTCCTAGCATATTATTCCTAATTTTAGTTGTCCTCCTACATTCTGTTTTCATATAGTAGTACACGATATAGGGATACTAATTAGGATAAATGCAAGGAAGCAGTGAAATTTTATTTTGTTGGGAAAACATGATGTCAATAGTGAAATTCAGTGTGCTTTTGGGTAATTTCCCTATAATGCGCTATTCATACAGCTTATGTCGGGCTTTTCTGGTTTGTGCACAGAATAAAATTAAAACAAAGCATCTTATGATGGCAACAAGGGAGCAACAAAGGGCTGATGAAAACGTGCTTAAGCTTGTTGAAGAACAAAAGGTTTGATCCTGGTCAAATCTATGCTGCTTCATGTAATTTCTTGATAAACCAATTTTTATGAGTGTGTTACTGTGTCACTAATACAGCGGGAGAAAGAAGCTGCTCCAGACAAGATTCTCAAGTTAGAACATCAACTGAATGCCAAACAGAAGCTTGAGTTGGAAATACAACAGCTGCTGGGGACATTGGAAGTAATGAAGCATATGCCTGATGACGAAGACTGAATCAAAGAAGATGGAAAAACTCAGAAAGCAGCAATGGAGTCGCTAAATCAAGTTCTGGTTATCAAGGAAAGAAGAAGCAATGATGAACTGCAACATGCTCGAAAGGAGCTCATAAATGTAAATTCATTGGTTCACTTACTGTCCCGTTTTAGTTTTTTTTTTCAGTCATGACACCTATGTGATGCATGCTCTGCAGGAATTTAATGAGATGGCTGTTGGCCGAGCTAATATAGGAATCAAAAGAATGGGTGAACTGAATTCCAAAGCATTTCGAAATGCTTGCCAAAAAAGAATATCAAAAGAGGATGGAGAAGTTACTTCTGCTATCATATATTCAAAGTGGGAAGAAGAGATAAGAGATACAGGCTGGCACCCTTTTCGGGTTATAATTGTTGATGGAAAAGAAACGGTATGATCTACTATTAGTTACTGCTTCCCAAGTTCTGGTAATTTCTGATTTTGCAAATATTTCCATGTTGCATTGCAGCATATATAATGGACATTTTTGGTGCAGGAAGTTCTCTCTGAGGATGACGAGAAGCTTCGAGAGTAAAAACAAGAGCACGGTGAAGAAATATATGAGTTGGTAACAAAAGCACTGACTGAACTTAACGAGCACAACCCTAGTGGGCGCTATCCTGTCGCTGAGCTGTGGAACTTCAAGGAAGGCAGGAAAGCAACTCTGAAAGAAGCCATCCAGCACATCGTAAAACAGTGGAACAGTCTCAAGAGGAAGCGTTGAGCCAGTTCTCCAACTCATCCAGCACGTCACAGAACCGTAGTGGACTGGCAAGTGACAAGAGGATGTGTTTTCTAACTAAGTCTTTCTGTTTGCTCTCCTAACGAGGCATGTTGCTATTTTAGCATTAGTTACTAGTTTTAAACTGTTAGTCTGATCAACAATGACAATTTGTTGCTGGGATCGATGCATCTGGGTTTTGTCCCTTCCTTCGGACCATAGCATTGACATGAACGCTGCTATCTCGTCTCTCTTAAACTTAAATAGATTCATGGATCTGCTGTCAAACATTCTTAAGCAAAGGTATATGAAGCTTCCCGACAGCTTGATGCAATAAGGCGATGTGTTTTTTGTGCTTCGTAGTTAGCTGTGCAAGTTGCATGTACTTAGACCATCCCATACCCAAAACAACGACACTTCGCAACCGGCGAAATTCATTCATGACAATTCAGAGAGAGTGCATGACCAAATGAACATGGAACCCCAGGCACAACAGGTAGGAATAGCAGCCCCGGTCGGGTCTCAGGTTAGGTCCTCGTCGGGTTTTAGACCCAGCGGGTGCGGGTGCAGGTTATATCTCGCACCCGTGGATGCTTGTTACAACCAATCATATGGTGTCAAAAACCTGTCACGAACCTGACACCCGTGTAAAACCTAATCCAATACTGACATCCGCGCGTATACTATGATAGATATGCACTTTATAATAAAAATATAATGCAGATCCAAGATATGACACCTACCCGAAACCCAACAGGTTTGAATATGAGTTTCATTATTCATCCACGGGTATAGGTGCGAATCTGATATTGCACCCGTAATCTTTTTTAAGTGGGCAAATTTTTATAAAACTCAATCCGAACCTGATTTGTTGCCATCCCTACCAGAAAGAGTTCATGATTTGTGGGTGCCATCTGATGGCAACGTCTGGATAATGGCATAGTGATTGACCTGACCCTTGAAATTAATGCTTGCAATCTGCATGGAAAATCTAAGGAAGACAATTCAGCTGCAAGGGACCTCCTGACCTGAAAAGATGAGCCCTAGATCTACTCACTCTGATGTACTCCGTAGGTCTAGAGGCCCCTACTCATTCTCCAAGACACGCTAGCACGTGTTATTTGATGCTGTTCTTGTTTCTGTTACCCCCACCCTTCTGCTTGCTCTAATCTGACTAATCATGGCCAGGGTTGCAAGTCGCATTACGTAAGGGACGAGAGTATTCTTGCACAAAGACCTCGTCACTTTGATCTTACTCCATGTAAGGGCTTCTTTGGAACGCACGAATCTAAAATGCAAGAATAAAAAAAACATAAAAATAGGATTAGAATGAATATGCAAAAACAAAAAATTGAAAAACAGAGGAAAATTTTTTAAGTAGATGTTTGGATAGTCGTAGGGAAAACACAGAAATGTCTAGTGGCATTATATGTTTAGCATCCTCATTATCTCTAATTCTTTTTATTTAGCACATTGACAGCTAGCAAAAAAATAAAGGTGTATTGAAGTAAAAAAAAAACAGGCGGCTTAGCTACAGCTCAGTCATGTTCCATCATAACACTATATCTCCTCTCTGTTCTTTATGTGCGATGCATCAGCTAAAATGAGGCAGGGAGCAAGTTGTTTTGATTACAAACAAAGAAGTGCCAAGCATGTATAGGAATTTTTCCAAGAGGTCTTATCTCATTTTTTTTCCTTTGAAATGAAGCATGGGAAAGGATTCCTTAGAATTTTTTTCTTAACAATTTCTATGTGTCAAAGGATCTTCATAGGAAAAAATCCTTTGAAATAGAATCCTACAAAAATCCTTTGAAAATGCTTCAATCCAAAGGAGCCCTAAGGGATTTATCCTTTAACCTAGGACGATGTGCCATATAACACTCTGTCCATTTGGCAAACGTCAGGACACCATTCATTTCCAAAAATTAAAATAACGAAAAAAATGGGGAAAAAACATTGTCTGCAGTCATCATAAGTTCTGCACTTGTACGTCAAGGCTTCATAACAAATCAGTGAGACTACTAATATTGAAGCTACCACTAGCTCTAGTTTCTTTCAGTACATAATTCCTCTAAGACCGTACAGACACTTCTTTACTTCCATGACATAAAGTCATTATACCGTCAAGAAAAAAGGGAAAAGATTCGTCTATAGAAAGGTGACAATTTCCGTTTGAACTACTCAATTTCGTCCATTATGCATCATCAGGGTCGCTGTTAACTCAAATTTGACGTCAGAATGGTTGGTGCACAGCAGCTTCGATCTCCGATTAACCAAGACGGTGCTGACGAAGCTGAACACACATGGATGAGCCCCAAGTTCCACGTATCTATTCTCATCGCGATTTTTTAGCACAAATGAGACAAGGGCGTCCATCAGATTAAGTCAGCTTCATACAACCACAAGACTAACTAAACAAACCCTACTGGTAGCTAGCTCACTTAGCTGATGTTAGAAGAGAGGAGATAAGATTGCCAGCTGACTGGGGCTTCCGACCCAGATGATTCTTAACTGCGACTGTGTCTGCGTTTTGTCTCCGCTGTCGTTGGTAAGCTGCTATCAGCGTCCATCGAGGTGTACGTTCCTTAAAGATCGTATATATATTCATACGGTCGATGCCTTTGTACACCAAGAAATCTCCGTTTGAATTATGGGAATCCACACAAAATTACACTGTTTAAATATTGTACCCAAACACCTCTAATTTAAATTGCAAATATGAGTTGCGGTCTACTAAGTTGCTGGCACTACACTATTCCAGTGGTTGAGATCAGGTTACAAAGTTCACTAATTGTTAATTAGTACAAGTAGGTAGGTAGGTGTCTCTGCCCTATGGAGAGAAAATACACACAGGCTTACCCACACCCACTGTGTTTTCCTTTTGCAAAAGCAGAGGTCAGGCGTGCACCGGAGACTGAAACAGGCATCAGCCACACGAAAAACAAATCGATTAGTTGTCGCGAGAACTGACCCGAATGCCTTCCCAGGTTTGGTATACTTGTTCGAAGACTCTGCAAGGCAGCACCGCGTACCGATCGTTCTGCCTTTGCTTGCTACTGTTTTGTGCATCGGTCCGGCGATCCAGGCGCTCGGGATCGATGAAATGCCCTTTACAGTTTGCTGCCTGCTAAACCCTCGCGTTAATCAGCTGTGCCGTTCTGTATGGCAAAAGATTAAAGAAATGGAGACAAAAGCAAGCAGGCAGAATATAACAACGCGCTAGCAGATCGATGTGGTGCGTGTAATTAACAATGCAACCGCAGAAGCATGATTATCTGATTAGCGATTCCTAACAACCTGGGCCATTTCAAAACCGACCTTCACTTTGCTTAAAAACACTGATATGTATCCGTTTGGGATAACCTTTTGAGCTTCCCTTTATCCTTCTGATTATTCCGGCCTGCTCCCTTTCTCTGTTCCTGCAAAGACGACCAGGGCAGGCACATGCGGGAGAGAATAATGATAATAGGGTCGAGTACCTTGCACATCAATCAAAATGCTCTATGTCTGGAGCATCTGCCGAGTGGGTGTATGATTCTCAGGTTTGACGCCCAGGAACCAAGAAAGAGTGTGTGTGCGGAGCTTTCCATGTTTCTTCCAGCCGTTACATCTGAGAATTCTAGGTTGTAAGCAGCCAAAACGCTCTTATGGCCATTCACATTTCCGTTTTATGGATGAGCTCAATTAACCGTGCAGCACATTTGACAAGAAGGGGATCTTGATTTGTTGTCCAAAACGTTTCAGAGACCAACAACTCCTACAACTACACCACCCACTGCGTCAACAGTGTCGAATATGCTCTTCCAGTATATTGCTGAATCTATCGTTTTTTACGTCCCGTTATTCAATCCATCGACTACGCTGTCCAGTACATATCCTGCTGACGGGCTTGACCTGTGTTAGCTTACCTAACAAATTTCTGACTGGAGCTGTTTGTTATGCAACCTAAGTTTTTTATTCGATCGTATAGCAGACGAAAACATAATGAATGTGAACAAGAGACTCATGGCAGATTGGCAGGTGCTTCTTGCTAATCATGCATGTACTCAGAATCTCCCAATTGTTTTGCGCATCTTTTCAATGTCGTTTAATTCAGTGGCCATCGTGTTTCAGTGGAGTTGGTGTGTTCATGCACCTGCATCTATGCTGCTGCAGTGCTTTGCACAACAATAAGGTACACTTGTCACCACGCGTGCGTACGTTTGGATGGAGAGGGATTTGTAGCGTTCCAGATCACAATTACTCCCTCTGATCTAAAAATACAATTATTTCTAGTTTTAATCAAAGTCAAATTTTTATTACTTTATTATTAATAATATAGAATCAATAATATTTTATCACATAAAAATTGTGTTCTTTGAATTTATCATGAAACAAGCTTTCATAAAAATTATATTTTTATATTAAAAATTATGTAATTTTTTAGATATTGCAAGTAAAAGTTAAAAAATTTGAACGCTATATAAATCTAAAAATATTTATATTTTTGATCGGATGTAATACTCCGTAGTTGCCGCCAAAGGGTCTTATCAGTTGTTATACTCTACTAGTAGATCGTTTTACCTCTCACGTTTTTTCAAAATAGTTGACGTTTTCAGTCTTCGATGCAAAATTCTCACTCGCCCCTATTCAATACAGCTCCTCTTCCCCCCACAGCTTTTTTTTTCTCTCTCTCCCTTCCGGGAGCCGCAGATCTCACTGTCTCTCCGTCCCATCCCCAGCACCCGCCTTGTTGAGCTCCAACACAGCGCCTCCGCCGCACCTCGGTGTAACGACCTAGTTTTCTTACTTTCGGATAAGTCTTCATGTTTCGTGACTTTATCAATTTCAGAAGCTTAACAAGCACGATATCACAAGCAACTAGTTATAAAACTATAATAGAAGTATTAAACAAGAAACGAGAATAAAAATTAGCAAGTTAATGCAAATTTATTAGAATATAATCCTCTAAAGAAGTCCATCGGCACGCAGACCGAAATCATCTCAGAGCAAAACAATCACTATCAAAAAAATCCATAGACAAGCAGCAACAGAAGCATCATCATGACAACGGTAGCAAACCATCTCTACACAGTCATGCTTGAGCGTACGAGCTGACTTCACGGTCAAACGTAGTCGAAGTCGAAGCTGTGAGTATCTTTTGAAAACAACAAATTAGAAAGCCGTGAGTACGAATACTCAGCAAACTGCGTACTACCAATCAACAATGTATGCATGTAAATGGTTTCAAAGGTAAAGGCTGGCTCAAGTGCTAATGCAAGTTTAAAACATTTTATTTTATTTTAAAGATGCAAGAAAATTTTATTTTAAAACTGTAAAATTTTATTATTTTGCCCCACAGGGATCTCCGTTATCTCGGACGGGAGTTCATTTTAAATGCCGATCTAATCTTCACACCCGACTACAGTTCAAAGACCGGAGTCTAAAACATTTTAAAATAGAAGAGAGAAAAAAAAAACAAAACTACTCATCAAAGAGTACAACTTAGGGGGTGTCCTTCGAAAAAGATGTCATAATGTGCATTGACTGTAACTCTGCAGAGTGTATGCACCTGAACCCACGAGAAGTGTCGTCGATAACTACCGTCGTAGTTCTAACGAACACACAAGACCCGTCCACAAGCTTTAACTGGCGCTATCCGTTCTTCAAAATAGAGATTTCAAGTGCCTATGCAATTGGGTCTTGAAGCTGTGAAGAGCCTACTATGATCAGGTGAGGTATCTCGATCTCATATGAGGAGTCATACCTCTACACCACACTAACACGTCACCACCAACCCACAGGTAAACAACCAGTCTCAGCAGACTTCACGATCAAGCCACTACCCATACAGAGTAACGTGGTGTACATGGTTGTCAATTGAGCGTACAAAGCTCGAAGGACTCGGTCCTTAATTGCTGGGGCAGGCACTCTCTCCAACCTCAACGTCAGCAACCAATAAGTGTCACAGAAAGATCTCAACCCGGATCTTTCCGTTGTACTTGCCACAGGTACGCTCACAAGGACTTCTCAAAAGTTCTCCAGCTAAATAGTTACGTATAGTTATTTGCAAAACTCACACATTTGAATCACAGTTTAAGATCATTTAACACAAATTCCATTTTTATAGTGATAGGTGTGAGATAAAAATAAATGCGACTAAGCATGGCTAAGCATAAAATAAAATAATTATTCTAAAGCAATCTTAAGGCTCATATTTGTGGATTAATAAATAGACACAGTTTAGAAATGTTGCTAGCATATTTTAAAACAACTGGCATGCAAATTAGGGTTGTAATCAAAACATGCAGTTTAAAATGTTGGGTATAAAAGTGACCAAGGAACGCGGCTTACCTGGTAGCTCGGGATCGAAGTCGGGATCTGGGTCGTCGAACTGGGCAGGCTCACAGTACTTCTCCTCGGGGTCGTCAGCTAAACACAACATGAACAGAGGTGAGACTAGGTACGTGATAATTTAAATTCGAATAATTAAACTCAAATTTAAATTGCTAGACTAAACGTGCTCAAAACGTTCCTCAGAAAATTCTACACGATGTACTCGACGGGACGAATTTAACGAAACAATTTTTAGGAATCTTTGGAGACCAAACGGAGTTCCTCAAAAATCCCTGAAGATTTAGACTACGAGGAACTAAACTTAGTACATATCGACTTCACCAAACATAGGCCACCAGACAACTCGATTTAATCTGATTCCACATAAATGGAACGGAAGGAAGAGGCGACGTCGCTCACCGGAGGCTTGACGGAGAGAACCAGACCACACGCAGGGGATCGGGTGCTGGATCGGGATCGGCCCTTCTCCCAACGTGGAGACGCTCGGATGACGGTTGGCCCAGAGACGGTTGACGGTGGAGCGCTGCTTGAGGATAGGCAAAGTGGTGCCGACAGGGACAGCAGGATAGGGGCGGCGGATGCTGCTGGGCGACGCGGGACGGAGCGATGACGGCGCGCGAATGGAAGCCGGTCGGGGACGCGATGACGGGTGGAGGCGATGCGGATCGGAGCAATGACGACGCGCCGATGCAGATCGACGGGGAACGGCGACGCGCGTGGGAACAGGCGACGCGGCTTGGTCGCGGTTG
>BCLG01000419.1:31148-60561 GCA_001602295.1 Zoysia matrella | reverse complement strand
ACGCGGCTTGGTCGCGGTTGACGGCGCGGATCGACGGGCAACGTGAAGGTGCGGCAACCGGACGAGCGCGACGCGCGACGAGATTGGGGCGATGCCGTCCTGCCCGCTTGTGCCTCTGCTGGAGACTTGGGAAGGGGGGAAGAAAAATAGAGGAAGAGAGAGGGGTTGGTGGGAAGGGATAAGAAGGAGGAGGAATATGTAGGGAAATTAATTAGTGAGGTTTGGGAATTAATTAAAGACTTTGAGAATTAATCTCGGCCCAACAAAAGCCCGAAAACCAAAATAATTTTGGCGTCAGAAAAATCAAAAGGAGAAATTCGGATTTGGAGTAGAACAAAATTTGGGATAACCTCCACTTCGATTAATTTGAAAATTCTGAACTGTTACAGACTCCCCCCTTACAGGATCTCGTCCTCGAGATCAAGAAGCAGACTCGAACAGATAGAGAAACTCCTTCCTCAGACTCTCTTCCTTCTCCCAAGTAGCCTCTCGCTCGGTGTGGTTGCTCCATTAGACCTTGAGAAACTTAATCTTTGACCTCCTCGTCTCCTTGTATGCCTCTCCAAAAATCTTCACAGGGTACTCCAGGTACTCGAGCGTGTCTCGAATATCCAAAGCATCAGGCACAACTCGAGCGTGTCCTGAATATCCAAAGCATCAGGGACAACTTGCGCCTCCGGTACTCAAAGACACTTCTTCAGGTGGGAGACGTGAAAAATAGGATGCACACCTATCAGCTCGGATGGCAACTCCAACCTGTAAGCAAACTCACCGATCTTCCCTCGGATACGGAAGCGACGCGTGCCACGGAGAGGTGTCACCTTGAGATACACCCAATCATCAACCTCAAAAGAAAGGGGCCTACTTCTCTTATCCGTATAACTCTTTTGACGGCTTTGAGCAACCCGAAGATGCTCTCTGATCTTCTCAACCTTCTCTTCTGCAGCTTTGATGGAATCAGGACCAAAGAAAGACCTCTCACCAACCTCTGACCACATGAGCAGGGTACGCCATCTCCTACCATACAACACTTCAAAAGATGACACCCCTAAGCTGGCCTGAAAGCTGTTGTTGTAAAAGAATTTCGTAAAAAAAAGACTGTCCTCCCAACTCTGCCCAATAGGTGATCACACAAGCCCTCAACATATACTCCAAAAATCTAGTTCACACTCTTCATCTAACCATCTGTCTGCGGATGATAAGCTGAACCGTACACTAGGTGTGTACCCATAGCCTCATGCAAGCTCCTGCAGAATCTCGCGGTAAACTGAGGCTCGCGATCTGACAGAATGCTCCTCGACACACCATGCAACCTCACGATCTGATCAATGTACAATTTGGCCAACTGATCAGATGAGTACCTTTTGCTCACAGGGATGAAATGAGCAGTCTTCGTCAAACGATCCATCACCACCAAGATAGCATTATGATGGCGAGACGTCATCGAAAAACCTGTGATAAAATCCATACTGATGTCATCCCACTTCCAAAAAGAGATCAATAACAGCTTCAGCAATCCAACCGGTTTCTGATGCTCAGCCTTAACTCGTCAGCAAACATCATACAAGGCAACATACTCAGCAATGTTCACCTTCATACCCACCCACCAGAAACTTGTCCTCAGATCCTCGAACAGCTTGGTACAGCCTAGATGGATAGAATACCTCGAATCATGAGCTTCTCTCAGAATGGCATCCCGCAACTTTGGCACTCTCGAAACACAGATACGGTCCTTAAACCATAAAGCACCCTGTTGATCCACACGAAAACCAGGCGCTTTGCCTTTACTCATCTTCTTCAAGATCAATTGAATTTCTCGATCACGCTTCTGAGTTGACTTGATCTCCTCAATCAACAACGGTTGCAACCTGAGCTCGTGCAAGAAACCCTTAGAAACAATCTCAACTTCCAAACTGGTCAGATCTGCAAAAATCTCCGATTGCCAAGACATCAAAGAAAAACAATAAGCCTTACGACTCAAAGCATCGGTTACCACATTGGCTTTACTCGGGTGATAGTTGATGCTAAGATCGTAATCCTTAATCAACTCAAGCCACCTCCTCTGCCTTATGTTCAGCTCTGCCTGGGTGAAGATATATTTGAGACTCTTGTGGTCGGTGTAGATCTCACATCAGTTGCCGATCAGATAGTGCCTCCAAATCTTCAAAGCATGGACAACAACCGCCAACTTTAGATCATGCGTTGGATAGTTCAACTTATGCTTCTTCAACTGCCTCGATGCATAGCAAACCACCTTCTTGTTCTGCATCAGCACACAACTCAAACCTTAACGAGAAGCATCACAGAAGACCTAGAAATCCTAGTGAATATCAGGCAAGATCAAAACAGGTGCAGATGTCAACCTCGTCTTCAGCTCCTAAAAACTTCTGTCACAAGCATCTGACCAAACAAACGGCACCCCCAACTGAGTCAACTCGGTAATAGGCTTAGCAATCCTGTAGAAGTTCTCAATGAATCGGCGATAGTAGCCTGCCAATCAAAGAAAACATCTTACCTCAGAGACTGACCTCGGTGACTCCCACTCCACAACAGCTTTGATCTTCTCGGGATCAACGGCAACTCCCTCAGCTGTGACAACATGACCCAGAAAAGCAACTTTCTTCAACCAAAACTTGCACTTGCTGAACTTGGCATACAGCTGATAAGACTTCAACCTCTCAAGCATAACTCTCAGATGTTGCTCATGCTCTTCCGCTGACTTGGAGTAGACGAGGATACCATCAATTAAAACCACCACGAACTTATCCAACTCAGCCATGAACACATTATTCATCATGTTCATGAAGTAGGCAGGGGCATTAGTGAGTCCGAAAGAAACGATTAGGAATTCATAAGATCCATACCTCGTCACGAACGAAGTCTTCGAAATGTCGGAAGGACGAATCTTCATCTGGTGATACCCGATCTCAAATCAATCGAGGAAAAAAACTTCGCACCCTTAAACTGATCAAACAAATCATCGATCCTCAGCAAAGGCTACTTGTTCTTTATTGTCACCTTATTCAAAGAACGATAGTCAACGCACATACGCATTGACCCATCCTTCTTCCTCACAAAAAGCACTGGGGCTCCCCATAGAGAAGCACTCGGTCGAATAAACCCTTTACTCAAGAGCTCATCGATGTGCTCCTTAAGCAAAGCAAACTAATCGGAAGACATCCGGTACGGCCGCTTGGTAATCGGCGCGGTACCAGGAAGCAGATCAATCACGAACTCAACATCTCGATCCGGGGGGTGTCTTGGCAACTCATCTAGAAACACCTTCGAAAACTCACGAACAACTGAAATCTGCTCCAAAGACAACTCCTTCAAGCTGTAAAGTGAAGGTGGAACTCTGGACGCTCTAAGGGAGCACTCCACTCGAACACCGTGGTGGTTAACCAACGACACTACCCTCTCAGCACAGGTGATGACTCCCTTGTGCCTCGCCAGCCAATCCATCTCCAAGATGACATCAATGTCACGTGAGAGAAGGACGATGAGATCAGCTAGGAAGACCACACCCTCAATCAAGATCCGAACACTTCTACACTCAACACGACTCTTATAAACTCCAAGAGGTGAAGTGGAAGTGTAGGTATAGCTAAGATTGAGGTAGGGAGACTATGTGTAGTCGCAAACACCGACGACACAAAAGAGTAAGTAGCCCATGAATCGAACAAAACCGTTGCTAAGTGAGAGTGAACCAAGAACTCACCAACAACGACGTCGGGTGCCTCCTGAGCCTCCTCCACAGAGATGTGATTCAGGCGGCTGCGCATGACGCTCGGTTAAGCAGTGCCTGGCCTGCTGAACACAATCTTTGACCTCCAGACTGTTGCAGTGGTCTAGCGGGAGTGGCAAACTAAGCACCACCTCCCCCAGGACCTTGCCGCTAACACCTCGGGCATTGAAACACCTTGTGCCCCTCCTGTCCACACTCAAAACAGTGAACCGAGGGCTGACCTGCTGTCAGAGGGAAAGCGGACTGCCGCTGTTGCTAGAGAGCACCTCCCTGACTCTGAGGAACCTGTCGCTGAACTGGAACTAGAGCAGAAGCAGTGGATCGAGTGAAGGTGGACTGTCCCGATCCCTGCTGGAACAATCCGCTGAAGCGCTAATGCTGAGAAGCGTCACGACTGGTTTTCTGACCAGCTGCCCTCCTCCTCGCATCTCTAGACCGATCAAGCTTCTGAAGCGACACCTCCAAAGCCAGACACCTGTCAATGAGCTCGCGAAGACTCCTCTGAACACCACCATCTAGGTACGAAAGCATGTCGAGACGTAAGCCCTTCCGGAACCAATACATCTTGCGGCGCTCGGTCGAAATCTCCTCTGGTGCAAAGCGGCTGAGCTGGGTAAAACGGTTGACGAACTTTGTGATAGACATACCTCCCTGACGAAGGTTATGGAACTTCTCTACCTTCGCCTCTATGGCTCCCTCGAAGATGTGAAAACCACGAAAAGCGGTGACGAAGTCATCTCAAGTGAACTGCTTTGGATCATCAAGAGTAGCGTAAAGCGTGTCCCACCAAGCACTAGCTGCACCTGTCAACTGGTGAGTCGCCAAACGAATAGCTTCCTGATCGTCACACTGAATCAGATCAGCTTTTTCTCGATGTCTCTAAGCCAATCGTCAGCATCCAGAGGGTCAACTGCACGGTCGAAAGTGGGTGGGCGCATGCTCAGGAACATAGCCATGCAAGAACCTGCTAGCTAGTGGTACTGTGCTGCATCAGGAGCATGAGCACGTCCACGAGGCTGCTGCTGTGACTGCTCGACAATCCGCTCAAGCAGAAGCGTCTGTCGGGTCATCACTTCCACAAGGTTCGGAGCAGCTGAAAACTCCTCTCCAGGCGCAGCAACATCAGTAGGCTAAACTTTAGGGTCCATGGCGACTCCTCTGCCATGCCCGCCAGCCTAAGGGACTGGTGCTCCAGCATGGCCACGCCCTCGACCAACGTCAGGCGCGTCAGCCGCAGGTGGCACCGGTACACAGCCTCCAGCACCGCGACCACGACTTCTAGGAGCGGCACCACGACCGCGCCCAGCAGGTGGCAGTACCACATGGTCCTCCAAAGCGGCCTCCTCGAAGCGAGCCTGAAGGCGTCCAGACCTCCTCGAAGCCATTTGTTCCACGAAAATATTTCTGATTAGAAAGATAGCTTCAGTAGAAATTAGAATCATTGAAAAAGATAGAAGATCAGCAGATCAGGACAAGAATAACTAGACAAGCACAATTTCAAGCAAACAAGACTTCCATCAAGCAAACGACAAGATTTAAGAAAACAACTTTCACGATGAAGGTTTGATAGCAGATTCAAAAATCTAAAAATACTCCTTAGTTACGTCCAGTTTTACTGTTTCGCTCCTAGAGTCAACGTAGCTCCGATACCACCTGTAACAACCGATTTTTCTTACCTTTCGATAAGTCTCGATCTTCCGTGACCTCGCCAATCCCAAAAGGTTGACAAGCACGACATCACAAGCGACCAATCAAGAAACATAACATAAGCATTAAACAAAAAACAAAAATAAAAATTAGCAAGTTAATGCAAATTTATTAGAATGTAATCCTCCAAAGGGGTCTATCGGCACACATGTTGGAATCATCTCAGAGCAGAACGATCACTATCAAGAAATCTATAGAAAAGCAGTAATGGAAGCATCTTCATTGCAGCGGTAGCAAACCTCCTCCACACAGGCACGCTTGAGCGTAGGAGCTGGCTTCACGGTCCGTCGGAGACGTAGTCGAAGTTGAAGCTGTGGGTATCCTCTGAAAACAACAAATTATGAAGCCGTGAGTACGAATACTCAGCAAACCACGTACTACCTATCAACAATGTATGCATGCAAATGGTTTCAAGGGTAAAAGTTGGCTCAAGTGCTAAATGCAAGTTTAAAATATTTTATTTTATTTTAAAGATGCAAGAAAGTTTTATTTTAAAACTGTCAAATTTTATTATCTTGCCCCGCAGGGGTCTCTGTTATCTCAGACGGAGGTTCATTTTAAATGCCGGTGTAATTTTCACACCCGACCACAGCTCAAAGGTCAGAGTCCAAAATATTTTGAAATAGAAGAGGAGGGAAGAAAACAAAACTACTCATCAAAGAGTATAACTTAGAGGGTGTCTTTCGAAAAAGACATGGCAATGCGCATTGACTGTAACTCTGCAGAGTATATGCATTTTATCCATAAGAAGTGTCGTCGAGAACTAAAGTTGTAGTTCTAACGAACACACAAGACCCGTCCACAAGCTTCAACTGGCGCTATCCGTTTTCTAGGATAGAGATTTCAAGTGACTACACAATCGGATCTTGAAGCTGTAAAGAGCCTGCCATGATTCAGGTGGGGTATCTCGATCTCATGTGAGGAGTCATAACTCTACACCATACTAACACGTCACTACCAACCCACGGGTAAACAACCAGTGTCGGCAAGCTTGAAGATCAAGCCACTGCCCATACAGGGTAACGTGGTGTGCATAGTTGTCAACTGTGCGTATAAAGCTCGAAGAACTCGGTCTTTAATTGCCGAGGCAGGCACTCTCTCCAACCTCAACGTCAGCAACCAATAAGTCTCACAGAAAGATCTCAACCCGGATCTTCTCATTGTACCTGCCATAGGTACGCTCACAGGGAATTCCCAAAAGTCTCCCAGCTTCTCATACTCCATCATGCCCCCGCTAAATAGTTAGATATAGTTATTTGCAAAACTCACACATTTGAATCACAGTTCAATATCATTTAACACAAATTCCATTTTTACAGTAATAGGTATGAGATAAAAATAAATGCGACTAAGCATGGCTAAGCATAAAATAAAATAATTAGTCTAAAGCAATTCTAGAGCTCATATTTGTGAATCAATAAATAAACACAGCTTAGGAATGTTGCTGGCATATTTTAAAACAATTGGCATGTAAATTAGGGTTGTAATCAAAACATGCAGTTTAAAATGCTAGGTATAAAAGTGATCAAAGAACGCAGCTTGCCTGGTAGCTCGGGATCGAAGTTGAGATCTGGGTCGTCGAACTGGGCAGGCTCACAGTACTCCTCGACGTCATGCTAAACACAACACGAACAGAGGTGAGACTAGGTACGCGACAATTTAAATTTGAATAATTAAATCCAAATTTAAATTGCTAGACTAAACGTGCTTAAAACGTACCTCGAAAAATTCTACACGACGTACTCGTTGAGACGAATTTAACAGAACAATTTTTTGGAATCTTTGGAGACTAAACGGAGTTCCCAAAAAATTTCTGAAGATTTAGACTACGAAGAACTAAACTAAGTACATATCGACTTCACCAAACACAGGCCACCACCAAACACAGGCCACCAGACAACTCAATTCAATCTGATTCCACGGAAACGGAACGAAAGGAAGAGGCGACGTCGCTCACCGAGGGCTTGACGAAGAGAACCAGACCACGTGCAGGGGATCCGGTGCTAGATCGGGATCGGCCCTTCTCCCAATGCAGAAACGCTCGGACGACGGTTGACGCTGAAGCGCTGCTCGAGGACGGGTGAAGCGGTGCCGATCAGGATAGCAGGACTGATGCTTTTGACGCGGATCAAACGGATAGGGGTGACGGACGTTGCTGGGCGACGCAGGACGGAGCGATGACGGCGCGCAAACGGAAGCCGGTTGGGGACGCGATGACGGGCGGAGGCGATGTGGATCGGAGCGATGACGGCGCGCAGACGCGGATTGACGGGGAACGGCGACGCGCGTGGGAACAAGCTACACGGCGTGGTCGCGGTTGACGGCGCGGGGACAACACGGATCGATGGCCGGCGTGAAGGCGCGGGAACAGGATGAGCGCGACACGCGACGAGATTGGGGCGCCATTGGGGCGCCACTGCTGAAGATTTGAGAAGAGGGAAAGAAAAATAGAGGAAGAGAGAGAGTTGGTGGGGAAAAGATAAGAAGATAGGAGAATATATAGAAAAATTAATTAGGGAGGTTTAGAAATTAATTAAATACTTTAAAAATTAATCTCGGTCCAACAAAAACTCGAGAACCAAAATTATTTCGATGTAAAAAAAATCAAAAAAAAATTGAAATTTAGAGCGGAACAAAATTTGAGACAATCTCCGCTTCCATTAATTTGAAAAATTCCTGATTGTTACACTCGGCGCCTGTACGGCCTCATCATGCTAGGTGTCGGTGGCCTTGGCGGCACCTTGGCGCTTCGGCAGCACCGGAGGCCTCTTCTCGCTCGACATTGGAGCTCGCTAGCGGCGGTCAGCTCAGCTCCGAGCCTATGGCTTATGAGACGGCGGACGAGCCCCTGGGCCGCCGCGTCAGACGCGTCGAGGCGGCTCAGTCTGGCACTCAGGTCACCGGCGCGTCGAGCCGCTGTCTGTGGTGCGTCTCCCGGGCACACGGCGCTGTCCTCCACCTCCGTAATCCCGCGCGGGACTGCACCGTCAGCAGCCGGGCTCCCCGCCGTCGAGCACTCGTCCATGGATCTGCGGCTCGCCGCCCAGCTCGAAGGTCTCTGACAACGCCGTCCAGCTTGCAGGTAGCTCATGCCATGCTGGTTCGTCGGTGACTTCGCCTGCGCCGGTGGAGGCGAGTGGTACTACAGTACGAGTAGCTGGGAGTGGGACTTTCATTTTTTTTATTCGACAACCTGCGTGCTTCTTTACTCGGCGCCAGCGGAGGGTAGCAGGGTAAAACTTGCCGGCTCCTTGGTTCCTGCGCGATTTCTAAAACGACACGTATTGTGAAACGGAGAGTACATGTTAATACAGTACACTAAGCTTTTTCACCACTCTGCACCTGCAAGGTTCAGGTCGTTCTCACGTAGTCATGTGTACAGACTACAGAGCACAGACCACGTCGTACTAAAGTGACGCATGTAGCACAACCTCCGGAACAGTCAATTGCGCACAGTCCTCGTTGCACATTGGCCGGCCGGGACGACGGAAATCTTGGACGATGCTGACGCGCTGCCGCATCGATCGTGTAGCTATCGTTATCATCTCTCTCGCTGTCGATCTCTCTCATGCATGGGTATGCAGCATGCAGCAAGCCGGACAGGCCTCCTCCCACAGATGCAAATATGCTCGAGCACGACTGCTCACCGGTACTACTAGTAGAGAGACGCCGACACTCTATCGCAGGGGCCTGAGAAGCCGGCCGGTGGTCACGCGTCACGCGGCATGGTGTTGTAGCCAGAAACCGGTGGCGCGTGGCGTATGGCTAGAAGAGAAGAAAGGCAACATTTTTCCACGCATGCAGAGATGAAATGCCCGTTGATGAACCATCAGTTTCTAAGCGTACGATCGTCCGTGATAAGATGTGGATGACAACGACAGTAAGCAATATCTTGTCTCTCACGTTCCTATATGGCATTGGTGCAGTTTTCCCCATTTTCTAGAAGACAGAGAAAAGACGTGCTCTGTTAGCTATTCTTCTCGACCACATGACAATGTGTGCATGGGCCGGTGTTCTATACATGGCGTATGGTTTGGTGTGAGCTGTGATGCAGTGATGCCCTCGGTCAGTGGCAACAGTGACTATAACCCGGTTTGTTTTCAAGTATCTAATCCAACGAGCCACAGTTCTCTCCCTGCAACTCTGCAAGTCACTGGTGACGGAATGTTATTGCAGAGCTGCCAACAGATCGCGGACTCAAAACGACGACGGCCTGCAAGAAACACGAGCGCGCGCGTACAGGCATTGTTCAGCCTGGTGCTGCCTTGTCCGTTTCCCTGTCCGCGCGCACGCATTCACCCCAGCCGCGCGTCGACGGATTTGGCGGTGGTAGGTAGGCGAAGCGCCGATGCGATCCAGCCGCGCGCCGGACAAGGGGTCGCGCGCTGCGCGGGACAATATTTTACCGTTACGGGCAGCGGCTACTGACACGATACGTTTAACCCATTCCCTGCAGCAGCAGCGTCGGAGGGTGTCGCGGCCAGGGCTACTCTGAAATGCTTGCTTAATTGATTGGTCCCCCGGCCTGGCCTCCTGCCTCCGCTGCCTTGTTGGATCTCTCAACGCTGCTGAACTGCTGATGCAAGCCGATGGAAAGGCGTTCCAACTTTATGCTAGGCGCGCGCGTGGAGACAGCGGCAACGTGCTGGCCATCACCGGTTTTCTAAATCCGGGCGCCTCAGATCGTCGAGAGATCCAACGATCCCTCACCGAGCGCTGGCTGCCCCGGCGGCCGGTCACCTGCGCCAGCTAAAGTCCAGAGGTCAGAACGAGACGGGTGGCGCCCACGATCGAACCCACCTGGAATCAGTAGGTGGATGGTGTGCACTTGAAGCTAAAATCATACACGTACGCCCTGCCGGTCCGCTCCGCGCACAACAACCACCAGCCCTACTGCGTTCCGCGACGCGCACGGCGCACGCTTCCACTCCACTCCAGTCAGCTAGACGCCTGAAGCAGCAGGGTCGCAGGACCCCGCGCCACAGGAAAAGGCCGCGCAATTATACGAGGAATGGAGGGAGTCCCTGCGGTGCCGGCACCGCAAAAGCTTGGCGTTCACCGACGCTTTGGCGGGCGCTTGGCCTCTGATCTCGGCGCGCGCGACATTCATGTCGCCGGCTGTTCCTAATGAATGGTCGATGATTGGGATAGCTCCTGGTCACTGTTGGAGAAGTAATTAGGAGTGGGAGCGCGTGGTAAACTGCGATCGTGGATCAGTAACCGGCGTGGGGACGCCGGCGGGAACGACCACTGCCAGTGCTTCAGTTTCGGTGCCAGTCCGCCGCGCCGCTGCGGCGAAATGAATTTGGGGAAGGCGGCAGGCACCAACCGGAGTACCGGACCCCTCCTGCTCCGCGCGGTACGACGGGCGCCGGTGCCCATTCATTGCGCGCGCGACGAGCCGTCGCCAGGTCGCGCGCCTGCCTGGCCTGGCCGGAAATAACTTTTTCCCTTGCTGGAGCGCCTGCATGTCGATGCAGAGTTGCAGACGCGGCAGCCGTACGTGACGGAGGGGTGCGGCGCCTCTCCTTTTTGGATTTACCGGCTGACGATCGGCAGCCGTGGTTGGGTGACACAGCGGAGACCGCAGTCGCTACTGTTCGACAACGCGGTGGAACAAGGTGTATGCACGGCACGTAACAGTCCCCGGGCGCAACGCACAGTTCACAGCAAGGACTGCTCGCGCAGATGGTTCTTGGCATGAACGTACGGAGTACTACCTTTTTTTTTTTGAGCTTGGCATGAACGTACTACTAATAATTCAATAACAGTCGACAGTCGAGCAGTCGTCGGAGCAGTACGTGGGACGGACCATCGCCTTGTGTGTCCACGGCGACATCCATGTTACTGTCAGCTAATACGATCCCGTAAGAAGGTTCCGTTCCGCTAATCGACGACGCGTGTAGTAGCGGTGCCGCGGATTGCGTGTGATAGGGTCATCACATGGTACAGAATCCTCGTCAGCGACACAACCCGTGAGCAAGCTATACGCAATGATAGGGTGATCCGGTGGTGTTCATTGCCCCAACGAAAGGAAGATGCTGAATTTGCTGAGATATGATCGCTCGGGCAGCCAGGCGACCGACCGGCGCCACGGGACGGTGACTTCACCCGATGGCGCCCTCCTCTGTTCCAAGATATCATCGGCATCACACAATCCCACGCCATCTCTCCATCCAGAACAAACAACACGCGCGTCCTCGAGAAACGAAAGCCACAGCGAGCACAAACTCACCAGAATAAAAAGAAAATCCGCGACGGAGAAAAAGGACAGCACCACTAAAACTCGGCGCCCATTATTCTAACCTGACGGACGCATCCCACTAACACCCACGGACCCGAGAATCTAATCCCCCAACCCCGGCCTCTCCAAATTCGTTCGTCGCGCAGTGCAACCGCCGCTCGTTTTCAATAATCGCCGGCGTTCCCTGCCCTGGCCGGGTGCAAGTGCAACCAGCGCGTATTCTGTCACCGGTTGGGTTCCAGCGTCAATTTTATCTCGACATTATCCCCTGCATTATTCGAGGGTTACCTGCTGACAGTTGTAGTGCAGACCACGTAGAAGTAGCCTCCTGTTGCGAGCAAAGCAGCCGGGCGAGGGCTGGTGCCGCCGCGGGGAAGGAAGGGAGCGGAGCCGTTGCCGCCTGCCGGCGACCGGGGATTATACCGCGCATCACACATCCGCGCTTTTCTTGCGACGGAGTAGAACGTCCGCCGAAACCCAAGAATTTCACGCCAGCCGCGGCAGGGCTGGAAAGCCGCTTTTCGTCATTCCTTTCGTGGCCGTCTCAGCCTTTCTTGTAGGGCTAAACGGTGCGGTGGCTTCGCCTGCCTATGCCCGGCCGTTTTGACCCGGACGTTCTTTCCTTTGCCGGGTTCTGTGCGGATCATCGCTTTCCTAGCCGGGGTTGCCGTGTTTGCACTGTGGTCACTGTCGCCCGTTTTTGCACTTGCCAGCGGTAGCCACCGTGGGACTGGCACTAATCAGATACGTGCTCACATTTAGCAAGGTGGTATCGTCGTGCGTGCTAAATTGGAATAGAATGCCGAAAACGGGATACTTGTATATCCCTATCAAGACTTGGTAAATCCAGTTCTTGTACCGGGGGTTTATTTTCATCCCTCAGTTTGAATCTCAACGAAGAGTGGTCATAAGATCGAACATTTAGGACCTCTTTGTTTAAGCTAGAGCTTTTGAGCTTTTAGAAAAACTGGCTGGTGACTAGTTGAAAATCTGGTTGGTAGAGTAGTGACTATTGACTTTTCTAACATATACTTAGCTTCTCTGCACAACAAAAGCCAAAAAATAGCTCTAAGTGAGCTTTTCGGCTTTTAGTTTATTTTTTCAGAAGCTAGTTTTTCAGTGTTCCAAAAGTCAGCCTTTCAAAACTTTATTTGTTTCAGCTTTTCAGATTTCAGCTTTTCAGCTAGAAAAGCTAGACTGAAAAGATGAAACAAACATAGTCTTAGTTACACGGGACTATTCGTTAGATTAATAGCCCATTTGATGATTTGACTTTCAAGTTGGTCTCAAATATCATAAGCATGTTGCCGTCAACCTTGTGATCAGCACGAGTGCTAACCTAAAACAAACTAATCTGGAAAGGCTAAGCTTAATGTACTGATCTATTAATATACTAACAAAAAAAATCTACATACGTTACTTCAGCATGCACAATTATACCACTTAATATGAACATTCATTCTTTTAAAAAATCGAACTATATGTATATATCACACACCCACCACATTAGATCCGCCATAATGTACTGGTGCCTGAAGAACTTTTTTACTTTTTAATGCTAGCCACTGCAGCAACTGGTGCTTGAAGCTGAAAAACTAGCATGGGTGCTTCATTCAGAAAGCATGTATTTTTCTGCATCCAATATTTCTAAGGGTCCCTTTGATTGAGCTGATTTTGGCTTTTAACTTTTACAAAAGCTAAAAACTCAACCAAAAAACTCAGCTGTGACAAAAGTTCTTTCGAGAAAGCAGCTTTTTCTTCAAAAGCAAAAGCAAGTCTGAACTTGATTTTGCCGGCTATGAGTGCTGGATTATATATATTATAGTTATAATTATACATAATTATATCTTATGATAGTTGCAATTATGTAACATAATTATAACTATATCATATTTATATAATTATAATATAATTACAATTATGTGTTATAATTATAATTATATATACTACATAATTAAAATTATATATAATATATTAGATAATTGTAATTATATAATATTATTATTATTACATATAATTATATATTACTATAATTACAATTATGTAATATATATATATATATATATATAATTGTAATTATATTAGAATTATAATAATTATAATTATATATACTACATAATTATAATTACATCTAATTATATATTATTATAATCTATATTATATATATAATATTATATATTATTATAGTTATGTAATATAACTATAATATATGTTATATATATTACTATATTTGTAATATATATAATATTATATATACTATACTTATATATATTTGTCTTGCAGTTTCACAACCTCACAGCTGTTTTAAGCCAAACGGCTTTTAGCTTTCTCACATCTCATATTGTACAGCCTCTTTTTCACAGTTCACAGCTGCTTTTACATAGCTCACAGCTCAACCAAACACACCTTAAGCTTCAGTTCCACCGCAGAGAGGGTGATGCGACATTAAAAATGAGTTGAATCTTTGATCATCAGGTTCAACTTTAGATTTGTCGATATCACACACTTGACGCTCCATTACAACACTCGATTATTGGTACAATAAAAGATTGCCACTAAGGCACCAACGACGAGATAAAAGGGCGGCAGGAGGAGGAATAGAAGGGCAGGGGCGGCAAGAGGAGGCGGAAGGGATGTGATGATGCTTAGGAGGCACCTTGAGAAAAAATTAGTAGAGTCATCAATAATAAATTTATAGAAGACTACAATACATTTGTAAACATAGATCTACCATATTTGAAAACAAAATCATACTATATACCATACAATAATCATAAAAAAAGATCACAACCTAAGAAGGGATAGAAGGACATGAAATGGAAGAGAGAAAAATGCAATGACAAATGGTAGGGCTAAGAGGAAAGAAGTAGAGTCATATTAAAACTTTTAGGAGACTAAAAACATGTTGCAATTATAAATGTTTAGTCGTTATCACTTCAGAATTGTAAACATATATTTACCCAATTAGAATAAAAACCTTATACTCCATAAAAGAAATATGATTAAAAAATCATTCCTTTCTTGAAAAATATTATTATAAAAAAAACTATATAGGGTTACTTGAAAAAAGTTGGCAGTTTGGTTCCAAAAATTAATTTATAATATTTTCTGGATAATTAAGCAGTTAATAATTTTATGCTTGTATAGTCTGTAACGCCAGCATTGTCAGCCTCGGCCCGCCCGGCTCGGCCTTGATGTTTTAGAGCGAGCCGATAAATAATATTAAACTAATTTTTATAAAAATTATGCGGATTTTTTAGAAAACCCTGTAACCCTAAAGCCGAACCCGGTGCCTCAGTCGAACAGTGTATCGAGCAGCGGTAATACATACTCTGCTCCGTTTTTAAATTGATATCATTATTAACTTTAAAATTTATTTTATTAAAAAATTATTTAAATATAAAAAATTTTAAGTTATAGTTTAAATAGCTTTAATAATAAATCAAATTGTAATAAAATATATAATATTTATTAAATTTTTTTAATAAAACAAATGATCAAAATTAAAGAAAAAAGTGACACTAAATAAAGAACGAGGTAGTACACACAACACAGTTTCGTAGCCCAGGTTTCCACCGGTCGGAATTACGGATTGGACGCAGACAGCGGGGGAGGAAGGGGAAGGGCGCACATAATTAATGCCATCAAAACACCCTGTTTCCCCTTGTCCTCCATGTGAAGAGTTCGGTCCTCTTCATTTTCTCCCCCGCCGCCCACCTCACCTCCTCTTCTTCCCCTCTTCTCCATCGCCACAGCCACCCCCTGAATATGATCGCGAGAGGCCGCTAGTACCAGCTCCCTGCCATTCCACAACCTCGAGGAGGACCCCGAGCTGTATATAGCCCCTCGCCCAATTCGGCCTGAGTCCAGCTGGTGAGGTGCTGAGGCTCAGCGTGCCTGTGCGTGGCAGCAAGCGAGACAGCAAGGCGAGCGGCGGCGGCGTAGCATGCAGCAGTGAGAGTTAGGGACGAGGAGAAGGGAGTTTAGACACGGAAAGAGAGAGATAGAGCGGGAGGACGATGCAGCTGCCGCAGCATCAGAAGCCCAGCGCCCCCTCCTGCTGCTCGTCGTGGATCCGGAGGTCCCCTCCGCCGTCCCCGCCGCATAAGAAGCCCGGTGGTGGAGGGAGGGGCCGGTACGCCTGCCGCCTCGTGCCGCTGCTCGTGCTCACCGTGTACAGCGTCTTCACCGTGCTTCGCATCCCCAGCTCATCCCTCGTCGTCACCACCTCTGATTCAGGTACCCCCCGGGGCTCCGGTCCCCCAATCCTTCTTGCTCTCGCCGCCGCGGATTGTTGGATTGCTCGCCAAGCTTGTCTCCCCTCTCTGCGCTCTGAAATGGCGACTCGTTCCTCTGCAGAGCGCGTGGAGCGTCGGGACGACTTCGAGGCGCTGAAGACCCACCTGCCGTCGAACCAGAACAGCCTCGAGGCCCGCGTGGAGACGCGCTCCGTTGCCTCCCTCCCCTGCTCCGCCTTCATCAACGGTGAGTGCTTAGTTGCTTACTTGCTCTGCTGGGCGTCCAGCTAGCTATTCATCCGGCTCGGCATGCTTGGTATCTTAAGCTTCGCTGCTCAATGGAATCGAATCGAATCTGTGCGGTACGCAGGTGAGGCGGGGTATGGAGAGGAGGGCGTGCTGTGCTGCGACCGGAGCCACTACCGCAGCGACGTGTGCTACCTCCGGGGCGACGCGCGCACGGACCCGTCCACCTCGTCGGTGTTCCTGTACGGCGCGCCTCGCGGGAGCGCGCCGGAGAAGGTGCGCCCCTACACGCGCAAGTTCGAGGACAGCATCATGGGCACCATCGACGAGGTGACCATCGTCCCCGTGCCGGGCGCCTTCAACTCGAGTGGCGCAAGCCTGCGGCGGCGATGCGACGTGCGGCACCCCCGCGGCGTCCCCGCGGTGGTGTTCTCGACGGGCGGGTACACGGGCAACGTGTACCACGAGTTCAGCGACGGGCTAATCCCGCTCTTCATCACGGCGCAGCGGTTCGCCGGCGAGGTGGTGTTCGTGGTGCTCGAGTACCACTACTGGTGGCTGGGCCGCTACGGCGCCGTCCTGGAGCGGCTCACCAACTACAAGATCGTCGACTTCCGCTACGACCGCCGCGTCCACTGCTTCGACGAGATGATCGTCGGGCTCCGCATCCACGGCGAGCTCGTCGTCGACCCCAAGCTCATGCCCAACGGTACGCCCCCACCACCCCCCGATTCTTCCCCCTCCTAAAGTCTTCCTCGCGAAATTCGCCGTTTTCTTCCAACATAGGACGTTGATTTCATCGCATTGCTTTTGTTGTTGCGCTGTCAATTTGTCGGTTTAGTTACGAGTGTCTCCCAGTTGTTCCGTTAAAAATTTCGTTGAAATTCCCCTCTTGCTTAGCTTGCCGCTAAAGGGAACCGGCACGAGAAAAGGCGCGTGAAAATCCGCTCGCCGCGATCGAGATCCGTGCGGACTAGCACCGCCTGTCGGAAGCACCGCCTGTCGTGGTTAGGAGTACTAGCAGTACTCCGTCAGTAGTACTTAGCCCACCATCGAGTCCTCCCAATTAGCGCCGTGCCCTCCTAATCATTCTTGAGCTCTCCCCAATGCTGGGTTCCTTTGCTTCGTCAGTGGAGAAGTGGTTAGAGTGATGATGGTAGTGGTGGTGCTGCTCCAGTTCGTTAGGGTGGTTAGAGAAAGAGAGCTCGACGGTGGATTGCTGCTGACGCTTCCGGCGCTCCTGCGGTCCTTTGCCCGGCCGCACGCGCTCCTTCTCTGCCCTCGTCGCAACGGCCGCCCCGCCTCCAAGCGAAGCGTGCGATGGCGACGCGAAGGCGCGTGGCGTACGGCACGGTCCGCGCGGCCGGCCGGCCAGCCCTCGCGTTTGCCGCTGTCAGCCAGGCACGGCGCACGTTTACGCCTCTGCCCCACCCCACGCGCGTTTAGGCACGCACGATCCGGTTGCAGAATGGCATGGGGCTTCTAGTCTGTCCTGCCTAGCTGATTTCGGCACGGCGAAAGGCGTCGTCCGGAGAGGGGAACAACCGAACGGAGATCGGGAAACTGAAGCAAGGAGAATTCTGGCCAGAATGGAAGCATCACGACGACGAGGAAGGAGGGCCGCGGGAATCTCGCGCGGCAACCGATCATGAGCGCGAGATAATGGCGGAAATTATTACGCGAGGGGCTTTCGCAAAAGCGGCAGCCGGAAAAGCGGGTTTGCTCCTCACAATATATGACGGGCATCGATGCCGATGCCGGTGCCTCGTGGGATTTGCCGGCGCGAGAGTTCCGTTCCATTCCTTTCCACCGTCGCCGTTTTCGTGAGTGGCGTACTGGGCAACGGGCGTTGCATCTCCATCCGCCAGACGCAGATGAGGAGAAACAGGGAACGCCTTTGTGCATCATGCGCCACCACTAGGTTTTGATTGTGAATGGGCACTCACAAAATCCTTGCTTTAGACTTAGCGGCCTTGATTAAATAAGGATCGATGGCCAGAAGAGCAGACACAGGAGCGTTTTGGATTTTGAAATCAACTGCACTGATTGGACGATAACCAGCTGATCCACTGGACTTCTGGCCAGGCTGATTTGCGCGCCGATTGGTTTGCAACGGGAAGGAACGGGGGACCTCCACGGAAGTGGTGCGTCTACTTCCCCCACCTTCATCCCCGTCGGTTACCAGTCCAGTTATTACAATGCGTTCGGATCCATTGATGGCCGCATTAAAACACATGTACCCCGTAGTGGTCGCAGCATAGAAGGAAACTCCGATGTCGCTACGGCGCCCAGATCGACCTCGGGGACGAGGCCGTAGCGGACTAGCAGTACAGCCTGTAAACTACAGCTCCGAGCGTGGTAAATTACGGGTCATTACGCAGCACATTACTCTTGTCTTGCAGAGGATTAGTATATAGTTGACACTGATTAGGCCCAGACGTGCATGGCATTAGGAGCAGAGAATCATCTCGCTGCGCTACATGTCGGGAGCAACGAGCCAACTAGCCGTGCTTTCCCATTGCAAGAAATTGCTAAAAATAACGAGCAGTTTCTGAATTTTAGCCGGGTGTTGCCCTTGAAATATGCCGACATGGGCATCAGACTCGTGATTGGTGGCGATATGAGAATATCTTCCTCTTGGTTACTCCGTACAATAGTTTTTACGGACACTTGCTTGCCCTGTTTGGGTAGTAGCAGCTGGATGCTCTGTTTCTGGGGACCAAAGGGTTTGTGCCCGTGCTCGTTGTGACGAAGTAGATCAGCGTGAGGCACCAGCATCCGGTACAGCAAGGCCGTCATCTGCTTTTAAATTTTTTTTTATATTATTTTGCGCCACCATCAGTGGCTCGCTCGGTGGTCGCGATTAGGACCGTACAGTAGCGTCATATTCCTGCTGTTGCTGCTGCGATTCATTCAAAACTTTAAGCCGTTTAGTACGCTGCCGAAATAGGCAGCGGGACAGCGTCCGGTGCAGATGGGGAAGAATGACGTATATAGAAGATATTCCACCGAAATGTCGTCGCGTGTCCTTGGAAATAAAGTACGAACCGTTCGCGAGGCGATAAGAGGATATGCGCACCCCGTGGTTTGAGTCGTTTGACTAGGACATGTATGGAGGGCTTGGTGCCGGCCCGGGTAGCTCGCCAAAGCGCTTTGTTTGCTGCATGTGCGAGGATGTTCGGATGGGCATCGGCAGGTGCCACATTGCTCTCAAGCGAACTTGTATCAGGAGATCGTTAGTTTTGACATGGCTGTCGGGAGGGTGACCAGTTTTCTGGGACCATGCCGATTTATATACTACAGGGAAAGCAACGAAATCCCAAGTCATCTCGAGATAGAGAGAGAGAGAAGAAGGGAGGTGACGGAGGGGGAGAAGATCGGTTGGTTAACAGAAAGCTTCGCGAGCTGCCATCATCCTTGTCCTCGCCTTTCCACGAGGGTGTGTTAGGTCCCTTGTCTTGCGAGTCACGTTAGGATGCATCACGTCACATAGCGTGCTCAGCTGGGTTTAGCTACTGCTACTAGTGGGCACTCTGAGCTTTAGAGTTTGCAACTACTACTAGTGGGTACTCTGATTTTAGAGTTTGCAACAAACACGACTGCTGAACCACAACTAGTGGTAGCTACTACTCCGTACTTGACAACTCAGATACCCAGTGGTCTTAACAGAAAGAAAACGTACAGCACCACAAACACCATGTGTGGCCATGTTCGGGAGTGTAACTAAAGTTAGCGGCGATGGAGTTGTTGAATCGACAAAGTTCAATCCATGTGATGTGAGGCACAAAAGCAAAGAAAGAGGCTGCTGGGAGCTTATGATTGCCACGGAAAGGGCCGCCAGGCTACCTGAAAACACGCTCAAAAGAGGAAAGCACCCTCCCTAAAAGGATAAAAGAGGAAAGGTGAGGCGATAGGAGCAGCTGATAGTCTCATAATGGTTTCAAAACAGCAGACTTCAGCAGTTACGGCCATTGTTGTGTCGGTGGGTTGAGTCGGCACGGTGCTCACAAATACTACTACAGTGAAAAAAGGGACGAGTGAGAAGAGAGGATAGATTTTACTACTAGTGTTTTGCCTTTGATCTTTTCTTGTTAGTAAATCATGCTGACATTTGTCCCTGGCATCTCGCAAGCACGCCACTAACTCGCCCCTTTTTGGGCAATGACACAAAGATGCAGATTATATTAGACGGGCGTAGTCAATTACGGCACGATTATTCCCTAAAATGCACTAGAAATGTTAGAAAAGCACAAGTAGCTGTCAGATGGAGTATCGCTGCTCTGTTTTCCAAATGAACTAGTTTGCCACTAGTATTGTATTGCACGTTCGTATGGAGTTCATTCCTAAGGGAGAAATGAATAATGCTGGTTGACTTAGTTCCTCTCTGACATGCTAGCTTGAAAGGAAAATGAAATGCTGTTGGGTTTGCGGCAGTCGTGGGACGCAGAGTTGATTCTTTTGTTGACAGAATCGTTGGTGCGCGCGATTGTCTCCTGAATTTTTTATTTGGTCCATTGACTAGGTTAAACCGCAGAAGAGACTTTAGACTGTTTATTTACTTCGAGATGTAGACTTAGCAGTTACTCCTAGATTGCAGTATTCAATCATGCTCAGTCATTTTGACTAGTTATTAGTAAAATGTTCATGTTAACCTTCTTCCCAGTGTCAACTACTCCATTTTTGAGGAGCCTGTTGTCAAACCCACTCAAAGAACCGGTCCCAATTGGAACTTTAAAGATCACCAAACCTATCTGATCAGTCACGACTGAAATCCATTGATTCCTGGTTCAAGCCTTCAGAGTAGGTGGCGTACTGGCGTGTGGAGAGTCCTGGCTGTCGAGTCTCCTAACTAAGGTTGTTGGCTGGATCCAGCCGTCCATGTGCGGCACCCGTTTCCCGGAACCACGCGTGCGCCAAGCCTGGCGTCGCTCGGGGTCGCGGTATCGTTGGGTACCATGGTGCTCCGTGCTGGAGGCTAACAAGGCACGCAAAGTACTGGTAATAATCGCGTTGGCGACGCGGCGCCAAGCTGTCCGTCGTCGTCGTCGATGGACCACGTTCTGCAGGACCACGGAGAAGTATCCTTGGTTGACGATTTGGAATGCGAGAGCGGCGGTCAGGCTTTAGCTTTGTGCTGCGCAGGAGCAATGTTGTCCGCCGAGGCAGAAACACTCACGTGCTTGTTCTTTGACATTTGCTTGTGCGTTGAATCACAGAACGCGAGTCCTTGGTACTAGCTGTTGTTGCTGATGCCACTTCGTGTTCAGCTCACGTCGCTGATTGCGTCGCATCTTGTCTGTTTCAGGCGTCCCAACGGAATGAGCGTAAATTCTCAAAAAAAAAAAAAACGGAATGAGCGTAAATTTACTTGATTTATGGAGGTTTTACTGCGACCACAAACTTGACCAGCATTGAATGGCTAATCTGCATGACAAATATTAACTGATGATAATATCGTGCTGTTAAACTAACGCGACATACTACCAATGTGCAGGCAAGAGCATCAAAGATTTCCAGGCGCTCCTGCACCAGGGCTACAGCCGGACACCGGTGCCGTCGTCATCATCGCAGCCGCCGGTGCCTCTCCCTCTCGCGCCGCCGTCCCTTCCATGCCCGCGGGGGGAGAACCACGCGCGTGGTGGCGCGAAGCCGAAGCTGGTCATCTTCATCCGCAAGAAGAACCGCGTGCTCCTGAACCTCCCGCACGTCGTCACGGCGTGCCGCCGCGCCGGGTTCGCGCCGCACGTGATGAACCTGCGGCGGCAGACGCCGCTCCCCGCCATCCACGCGGCGCTGGCGTCGGCGGACGCGATGGTGGCCGTGCACGGCGCCGCGGTGACGCACTTCCTGTTCATGCGTCCCGGGTCGGTGCTCCTCCAGGTGGTGCCCGTGGGGCTTGACTGGGCCGCCGACGCCTTCTACGGCAAGCCCGCGCAGCAGCTCGGGCTGCAGTACCTCGAGTACAAGGTGGCGCCCGAGGAAAGCTCCCTCGCCGCCTTGTACGGGCTCAACAGCACCGTGGTGCGGAACCCCTGGGTGATCAGCAACCGCGGCTGGTGGGAGATGAAGAAGGTGTACATGGACCGGCAGAACGTCACCGTCAACGTCAAGAGGTTCGGCGAGCTGCTCAAGACGGCGCGCTCGCACCTCAAGAACAACACGGCGGCAGCGGCGTGCCGACACCACCGCGGCGGCGCTGAGGTAGAGATACGCTAATTAATCAAAGCTTCGTTATTGTTAGGCTGTTAATGGAGCTAGTCACAGTTGTCCATTTTCCCTTTCTTTTTTTTTTCTTTTGCATGTCTTCTTTGTTTTTTGGGGTTGGCGGGAGAGTAAAATTGATCAGGGGGTAAAAATGGGGAGAGAGAGATGAGATCCTGTAAATATGATTGGGTTCGGTTGAGATGGGAGGAGGGATCGGTCGCGTTCGTGCACAGTGCATTCGTTCGGTTCGTCTTGTTCTTAGCAGAGAAGAGGAAGAATAATTTATTGTAGGCCTGGGCTCTCTTTTGAGATGAAATAGTAGCTTTTTGTTTACAACAAGAGTTCATACTAGGAGTAGCATTTTTCTCTTCTTTTTTATTCTTATTCCTTTTTCTTTCTAATTCTTCTGGGTGTCTCTCCTGATGATGTAAGAAGCAACATTGTGTAACAAAGAGCAACAGAAATCTACTTAATTCATTTTTACATTAGCGCGAGGCTGTGCCCCACGCTGCTCTTTGATGCCGATGCAAACAAGCCCAAAAGGGAAGGTCAAAAGTGAAAGCTGAGGTCGCTGTGACTGTGAGGAGGTCCACATGGAGACGATGGCCTAGTTTGGCCATTTGCGCCTTTTCACTGTCGTGAGTGTGAAACTTGCCTCGTGAGCACCGAGGCGCGAGGTGCACGCGGTGCCTGCGCTTAGCCCTTGTTTTCTCCGACAGCATGGCAGCTGTGACACGCGGTTGCCCGAGGGACAGCTGGTCCGGCGAGCAGCGCGGGGGGCTCACGTGACGGACAATATTAGGTGGTGGTTCCTCTTCGGGCGCTCAGGTGAACGGCAGCCTCGTCATATTACCCCGGCGCCACGTGCTGCTACGGCTCGAGCCTCGGCATTCACGATCGTGAAAGAGGCAGCACCGTTGCCGTCGGACTCGGACCGGACAAGGCGGTGTCGGTGCGAATGAGCGACCGTCGTAGGGTTTGTGGTCCAGCGTCCGCTCAACCACAAGCCATGAGCCATCTGATGATGGCGCGCGGACGGTCGCGGCTAAACCCGCAAAAGAAAGCTGTTCATCTCTACCTTGGATTGATCCTCAGCCGCTCATTGGTGGGCTCATCCAACGGTTGACGACACGCCGAAATGATGATCGCGGTACAAAAACGCGTTCAGAATAATGTTTTGGACCGGGACCATTTCTGGAGTGAAAAAAACAAAGTTCCCAAACAGGAGCTGATGTCTTCTCTTTATTTGGTAGTATGAGCTTATTTTACACGGATCATGACTCATGGCTCATGATCGCACCGCTCCAAAGAGCGTCTCAGAGCATCACGGCGTGGTTCAGATGATGGTTCCAGCCTTTGAGAACGATCTTGGGACTGGAGCCCTGAGGGGCCTCGAACGAGATGTCAACAACCGTCTTCTCACCCGGTACAAGCGAGAAGTAGTTGTCCGAATAATGGACTGGAAGGATTCTCGTGTCCCTGTATCTCTCATGACTGGAGGAAGACTCGGATGTGTGAACTGAAAAGTGGAGGAAAAAAGCGATCCCTGAAGCGGTCCCGTTCACCTCGATTGCTCTCAGGTTGTCTTCTGGCCTTGCGATGCTGAGACCGCTGCGTATTTTCCTCCATAGGCCAGCCTTAGATTCGTTGCCATTACCGAAGGAACTATTACCGACACTTGGATCCAGGAGTTGTGTGCTTTCTGCTAGTACTGCTTTCCTCGACTTGTTCTCAACGGTCATCCTTACCGTGTGTCTCGTGCCTGAGACGGAAACCTCAGAAATAATTTTTAGCGGTATCCGTTTCTGCTGATACTGCTCCAATAACTTGTAGTCTTGCCCAGGAAGATGTAGCCAGTAGAAGTTTCTGGAGAGTGTTCCGTTGTCTGAGAGCCTGAACAGCTTCAGTAACAGAAAATAGACCGGTTTGGCATCCTTCATCTCATGGTATTTCATCTCCATGATCTGCTTCACTTTCTTTGGTGGTACCGTTAGCTTCTCTGTAACTTTGTAGTATGGTGATGTGCCATCCAGATCCCATACTGAAATTTCAACAGCCACGTCTGTAAGTTCTTCGGCTGTAGTATTTACCACCTACAAAGGCACTTTACATGTATTAATTTCAAGGCAGTTCTGCTTAAAGCAAAGCTTTTAAGTTAAACAAAGTACCTCTACGTAGTAACTGGCCAAATTCAATTGGACATGAATTGGTTCAGCAGCACAACGGCAACCATAAAACCCAGCAGTTTGATCTTGGAGGTGATCGTAGAACTGCCCTCTTAATCCAGTCCATGGGTTTTGTGTCTTCCAAATGAGAACACCTGTAAACTTCGTCCACATGAAAGATGTCCATCCTTCTAGAAGTGCTCTGTATTGAACATAGTTAACCAGTTGTGCCTGGAAGTCAAAGACGCAATAAGAGAGAGAAGTAAAGGTCTCCTGACGCAGAACAAAAAAGATCCTGGATGAAAATATTATTAATAATAGCTTACTTTTTCACAAAAATCGTCAAGATCTTTTGGGTGTCCGTATAGTTCAATCTGATCATGGACCTTCCCTGGTTTTGAGTAGGGAATGTACTTGTGGTAATCCCATATTGGATTTGGCACTTCTTCAACGTATCCATCAATTCGTTTTTTGAAAATCGGAATACTCCATCCTTCAGGAGGCATTGTGGCCCTAATTGTCGCAGCAACAGGAATCCCCACAGACCCAACTTCAGGGTTAAATCCGTATTTGTAGAAACTGTCCTTGAAAAAGTTCTCCGGATACTGAATTTCGTATGGACCATCAGTGAAGTCACCTTTCCCATCAGCAAAACCATCCCACATTGATCCTTGGACATATACCCGAGAACCGTCAAGGTATTTACTTGGGTCAGTTGATTCTTGAAATAAACTCTTTTGATCTTTTGATGTTTGGCAACTTGCAAACAAAGGATGTAGCTTAAGATCATTCTTCAGTGCTCTATTAATATCAACTGGTGGGACTTGCTCATTACCACCAACCCATAATGCTAGACTAGCATGATTCCGTAGTAATTTCACAGTATCTCTAGCACATAGAAGGAAGAGATCATGGTCCAAAGGGCCATCTGGGTTGGATACTGGAATTCCTCGACCGTCGACATCCCCAGTTATCCAGAATTCCTGCCAAACCTGTATAAAATGGCTCCATTTGTAAGCAATCATACAGTCATTGTGACAAAACCAGTGTGAATCAGTAGTTAAAATGTATTTCCAAGTGATGTCTTGTATAATGTTCAAGATTCCAGACTGTGTTAGAGAATGTAGACCCAGCACTACATTGAAGAGTACCTACGACTAACACTAACCATCAAATTTACATGATCCTGCTAAAAAAAAAAGAAACAAGAAACCAGCTGGTCACAACATTTTACAAAACCTTTACTAAAAAAAACATTTTACAGAACCACAAGGAAGTGAGGATGAACACTGTTTTAAAGCGAAAGAAAATTTTAAAATCTATAATTTGGATAATAAACTATGATAACAAATTTAGAAAGAGACAAGCTTACCATTAGACCATAGACATCGCAAAAATGATAAAAATCTGGCCTCTCTGCTAATCCACCACCCCAACAGCGAAGCATATTAAAGTTCATATCAGCATGGAATTTGATGTCGGTCATATAGCGCTCCTTTGTTAATCTAAGAAGGCCATCTGACAAAATCCAGTTCCCTCCTCTGACAAAAATAGGTTCGCCGTTTACCTTGAAGATCCTACAAATGAGAAGCATTTGCATCAGCATGTTATCAAATATTTGCTACACACTTTTTGAAGTATTTTCTCCATTGATATCTAGCTACCTCCCACCAGTAGAACTGTCAATTGTACTCTCGATCTTGCGGAATCCAAAATAATGGCTCCAGGAATCGGACTCTCCAAATCCTTTGACCTCCACGCTAATCTCGACATTGTATAGAGATTGCTTACCCATGCCATTTGGCCACCACAGGTTTGGCTTATAGAAAAATAACTACAAATATTCATATTTCACATATAACAGGGTCAACCAACTTGCATATGTGAGCCTCTTAAAGAGAGTTTCATGCTAAAAAATAATAAGAACACCTGAAGGCCAAAGAATGCTATACTTAGGTTATTTTGCCTTTGTACAAATAAGAATGGAGCAACCATGGTTTAACCAGCATCAGATATTTTCTAGTTGACGAATAAAAACAAATGCACAAGAACAATATGGACTGCTCCTGAGATGAATGCAGTAACATGCATCACTGATGGGCCACAAGCATAATAGATAGGCAAATTTTGCTACACGACACAGTTAAAATGTGGCTTTTCCTGAGGGACATTGAGAAAAGAAATAAATTTTGCTGCTACACACTGCAAAAATCATGAATGTTTTTTGGCATCTGCTGTAGGAGTAAAACACTTTGACTGTGTTCAGTAGCAAATATCCAGGACTTTAAAATGTCCAGTAGCATAAGTTCACTTTAACTCTGTCTCTCAGGATAAGCCAGCTATAATTGTGCCCTCTAGCATTAGTCGATTCAGCGGCTTGGCCTTGGATATTCTTTTAATATATATATTCCCTTTTCTGAAGACAAACTGTGCCCTCTAGCAAAATTTTCCCCAGAGTATATAGCTGTCGAGTGCCATTTATAGTGTCAATCATCTCTACTATGAGCTAAAATAAGCAGCAGCAAAAAGTCTTGAGCAACAAAGAACGGACAGATCAATAGTCTGGCTATGGTACTCTATTACAGTAGTTATGAAAACAAGAAATTAACTAAAAAGTGCCTAGGTAAAAACTGACTTACAGGACGAATAGTATACTCTAGATCTGCATGAGGAGGGACTGTTACGGCATAGCTCTGAAGATGTTCCACCAAGCAAATATTCCCTTCAAGCTCAGTTGAAACCTGTATTTTCAATTGGCAATCTGCAGCCCAGGAACTTTTGTTCTCTAACTTAAGTGTACAGTGCAGGTACGACCTTTTAAAATCATCATAAAAGGTTGAAACCAGGTGAGGATCCACTATATTCACAGGCTGCAGTGAAAAAGAAAAACCGAAATAAGTCCCTAAACTACTTTGATATTATATTAACATAAAAAATGAGTAGTTGAGTATTTCAAAATATCAAATACTACCAGCACAATACTACTTTCTTATTTCTGTATCTGCTTCAAATTTATCATGTGATACCCAAATGACAATAAGTTGTAGCGTATACTAATAACATAGAATATGGATTCAAGGACTCACCCCAGTTACTGAAATTGATACCTCATCCCAGATACCAGTGTTCCGATCCCTATGGTGATGAAAAGGCTTAACAAATTTCTATAAATATAATGGACAGAAAACAGGAAAGTGTAAAGTTGCTGCTGCAAATATATTGTGGTTGGCTAGCACAAATGCAGGATAAACTAAAATTGCAGTTCTTTTGAACAATTTGTGAAAAGTAACTGAACATAATATCAAACAAGGCATCAGGCAGTAGTCTTTGATATATCGGTTCTGATCACTGCTGAGAGCAACTGGGATAATTTTAGAGACTTGAAAACATGTGAGGATAGGTAACCACAGATCAATTTATCATGCATGTAGCAGCTTTATCACACAGATATTGGCAACTACCTTATTGGGCACATCCAATCCCATCCTTCAACATATTGTGTAGTGACATCTTTCCCTATCTGAAATGATCACAATGAAAGATGCAATCATGAACTAGCACACTTCACCAGCAATATTCCTTTTTTTTTTTACATGAAGCAATATTTTTTTTAAAGAAGAAGAAGAAGCTGTGACCAAGTAATTTGCTATTAGCATAAATCCATGCAAGCAGTGAAGTGCAACACATCAATAGTAACTTGTGCAAGAGGACCATAACAGAATATTCATTCTTAGAAATGAGTAGAACTCGACCAACCAATTGAGTGTTCATTAAGCAAACCAAAAAAAAAAGGATTTACTAGATCCATCACAATATAAACTGAAAATTAGAACTATTAACTTTGAAATTGGATAGTGCAAGCCATTTTGTGTGCCACATTAACTCTCAGCACTTACAATTCAAATATTAGTTATGGGTACTATTACAGAGCTCCTGGACTGCAAAAAACATAAATGACAAACAGATATTGGCAAATAGACCAAACGAATTTGTCCAAATTTTGCTCAAAAAGGAACAAAGGGTAGTCCAGATATTAAATTCTATGATTGTAGTGTGTTTATTTTTTTCCACAATATTATAACTCATGTATGAAAGGATAAAGATATAAACAATAATAACGTGAGACTAACCTCATGGTCACCACCCTGACCTCCTTGAGGAGGAATTCTACCAGGGTGATCAGGAGGATGAACAAGGACAGCAAGCAAATTGGTACCATCATGATGGAGAATATCAGTGATATTGATGGTGTGCCTTCTGAACATTCCTTTGGGAAGTACCTCCTTCTGCCCATTTAGATACATTTCTGCCGAGTAGTTTATTCCACGGAAATTCAAAGTGACGTGCTGATTTCCTAACTAAATATGAAGGTAGAAAAAAAGAAATTCATATGTCAAGTGGTTTTCCACTAAGATTTTGTCATAGCAGGTACATAAAATCTGGGCTTCATCTCCAAATAGTCATAACCCGTAGCAGGCAAGAAATGAATTGGACAAAAATTACGAATCGTCCTGGTGTTTGGTGTTCCTCAAAGTTGATAAATCGAAGAAGGAGAAAGGCAGATGGCTATGTTGCCGCTGATGGAATACCACATTAAAGAAAAACTTAAATACTATGAAGATTGAATGAAAAGTTTACCAACTAATCATTGATTGTTTAGCTGGTAGTAACAATTTGGTATGTGTTTAAGTAAGCTAAATTCATATTTAATACAGTCATGACACCTTAATGTAGTACTCTATACTAGCGACATGCTTAAAGCAATAGGATTCTTTACCCGAAGTAATGCTATTCTATCAAAATGAATAAAATGAACTACAAGGCAACATAACAAGAGACACAATCAATATGCAGAAATTAGCAG
>BCLG01000419.1:0-28492 GCA_001602295.1 Zoysia matrella | reverse complement strand
CCTCTTCAGTGTGGGAGCATGAGCAGGCTCACCATCGTCTGATCTCATGCCCACGCTTCGGACGCCACACTGCCGTCGAAGCTCGGGTCACCTCTTAGGACGCATCGTGGCTCTAGTCGCCTTCGTCGTCTCGCCACCACTGGAGCTCTAGCCACCTCACCGTTGTCTAAGCTCGAGCAACCTTGTCATCTTTGGATCTGGAGCCACCTCGTGCGTGCTGGGGCTTGAACCTCCTCGCCCCTATTGGAATTCTAGCCACCTCATCACCGTCCACTGGAGCTCAGCTGCAAAATAAAGTTGAATTGCCAAATAATGAGTTTTTTAACCACAACTTCTCTAAATAGCAGTTGATTTGGACATTAAATTTCAGATGTGCCAAATAGAGCCATACTTTCCATAGGACCATCATCAAATGTGGCTAGCACTAGAGTAGTTGTTGGCAATAATGGAGGGCCTTACGAGTCACACTTCTCCGAACTCCGATCCTACAAGCATTTGATTCTGTGTAAGCAACAATGAGTCTTGCTGGTAACTCATGGATTATACTTCATCTTGAGTGTCCATCAGATTCTTATATTGGATAGCCCATTTCACAAAGCAAAAAATCATCTATATTTAAAGTAGTTTAGTGCATCCAATCGGATCACATGTTTTAATTTCGAATATATTTTTAAGCTACAAGCATGGCACAAGGACTTGACATTCTCTATTTTCACAAATATAATAAAAATTACTGCTAATTGCAAACATCATTGTAAACTTTTCCGCATTTCTTGTTTTGTAGTATTTAAAAAATTTTAGTTTCGATAACATAATGCATGACACAAGGAGAAAATATTCATTTTGTGTTTCAGCCTCATGGCCCACATGGTTAGTTAAATGGAGTCATAAGCAGACTATAGTATATGATCCAACAAATCCATTTGTTTGTGCGAATATGATTTAAAATAAGAAGTTTTAAGTTAATAGATCAAAACATGCTTATATATTTTAATTCGTAAACGATTGCCGTAAAGAGGCATGGGACCTGGGCAAGTTCAAAGATAGGTATGAGAATCCATTACATGAGTTTTTTTAGAGTGCTACTTAATCCCTTACAAATGAATCGGATACGACCATATAGAAATCTAACTCCCTCCCTCTCCAACATGTATCAAGTTGATACATTCCTCTCTGTCCCCTCTCCAACATGTATCAAGTTGATACATTCCTCTCTGTCTTGCTCCGTCTTGTTCACCCGCCGCCGTCACTCCAATCGATTCAACTGATCTCCTCCTCTGACGCAGAAGGAGCTCCTTCTCTCCACACTGGAGCACGGATATGGTGTAGCTATCGGTGACATGCGAGGGGTAGCAGCCGTGGACGACGTGTTCAACGCGGTGTTGTGGGATGTGGTGGTGGTGGCGTAGGTTGACGATGCCATAGGCACAGGGGGGTGGTGGCATAGGGTCGCTGGCTCTGCAGATGGTTTGGAACTAGATGTACTCAAGCAGGTTGCCAGCTCAGAGCTCCTTGCTCCACTTGGATCTAGCTCTAGCAGCAAGTCGCTGGTGATTTCGTGCAAAGTTGAAAAATTGGTGACAGCATAGTGTGTAAATATGGTGCGCATCAATGAGGTCTTGACGCTAGCAGTTGCAACTGCATCCAAAAATTGAGAAGCATTCACGGTAGCTGCATCCAGAGATTGGGGAGCATTCAGTGTAACTGCATCCACCGCAGCTACACACGAGCGGGTCAGAGCCTGCTGTCCATGCCAAGCTCTGCCATGTGTGTTGTGTCTTAGAGCCCACTTATGATTTTACTACTGAGAGGTAATCAAACGACGTCTATATTCTGTTACATGATTGTGATTGCAGTGTGTTCCATTACCCATTCCGATTGCGTTACCATTCTCTAATCAAGCACTACCCAAGCTCAACCAAGAAATTTTCTTTGAGATAGAATAGGGCAAAGGGCAAAGCTGCTGTCATTTTAGCTAATTTTTTCTTTGAGATAGAATAGGGCAAAGGGCAAAGCTGCTGTCATTTTAGCTAATGATAGCATATAAAGAAATCAAATTTTGAAAGATTCAAAAATATAAATCTTGAAACACTACAAATACAAACTACAATGTGAAACCATAAATACAATACCCTCGGTAATTCAACTCATCAAATATTTAATCAACACATGTTAATTACATATGAATAAATATTAATCACAATTGACTATGCAAGTGGCTCAAAGTAACTAGCGTCAAGATCTAGGCTGATTTGTAAATTATTGCTCCATAATCCCAATGTGCACATGCAACCGACGGTGTAAAACCATTCTATAATTGATTGAAGATCCACAATCCAGCTCATTTCGCATTTCTTTTCGCTCAAACGAATAGGAAAATCATTCGGAAAAACAAAAATCCTCGAGGCAACGACAGCCGCACCGAGCACCTCCAGCCCTCCGACGCGGCGGACTCCCCGGCCCCCCGCTTCCCCACGCCGCGCGCGAGCTCCCTCCCACCAACCGCTGCTCCACCCACTGCACTCTTCTCGCTGGAGTAACGCACACTCCACTCCCCCGTCCCGACCGACACTCGCCGCGCCGGCGCCTCAAATCCCCTGCGCCGATCGCGACGCCCCACCGCACCGCGACATCGACCCCCCGCCCTCCCCCGCCGCGCTGTCGGTCGGCGCCCACCGCACCGCGCGGTGCCCGCCCGGCAGCACAACCACTCCAAATCTCGCGCATTCCCCCACGAGTTCCCCAACCGAAACCAGACCCGCGCTCAGATCCACCGAGGCACAGGGGTAGGAGGACATGCTCGTCCAGGACCGCCCGTCCCCGCACGCCGCCGTCGCGGGGGGCGGCGGCAAGTCGTCCTCGTCCCCGCGTGGCGCGCCGGGGGCGGACCGCCGGCACCCGCGGCCCTTTGCCAAGAACCTCGACTTCGCCTCCTGGGCATCCGAGCACTCCTCCAAGCTGCTGCTCCTCCTCTTCGTGGTCGCGTCCGCCGCCGCAGTCTTCCTCCTCCGCGGCGCGGCCCCCGACGCGGCCGCCCTGCTCTGCCTCGATCGCTCCTCCTCCCACTCGGGCGGGCCCGCCAAGCTTCCTTACCCCGACGTCGCCTGGTCCAAGGTCCCGCCGCTCGCGATCGCGGCGGGCGCCCCGTTCGCATCATTTCGCGCCGAGCGCTGGATCGTCGTCGCCGTCTCGACCCCGCCCACCTCAGCGCTGGCCGCGCTTGCGCGCATCAAGGGCTGGCAGCTCCTCGCCGTCGGCGACTCGCACACGCCCGCCGGCTGGGAGCTCAAGGGCGCCATTTTCCTCTCCCTCGAGCTGCAGGCGCAGCTCGGTTACCGCTCCATCGACTTCCTGCCCTACGGCTCCCACGTCCGCAAGACGGCTGGCTACCTCTTCGCCATCCAGCACGGGGCCAAGGTGATCTTTGACGCCGACGACCGTGCCGAGGTTCCAGGGAACGATCTGGGGAAGCATTTTGATGTGGATTTGGGATCTGGCGTCACCAACCACCCGGTGCTGCTCCAGTACAGCCACGCGGATCCCAACCGCACGGTGGTGAACCCCTACGTGCACTTTGGCCAGCGTTCAGTGTGGCCACGGGGGCTCCCACTGGATAAGGTTGGGGAGGTGGCCCATGAGGCTTTCTACACTGAGGTTTTCAGTGGCAGGCAGTTCATTCAGCAGGGCTTATCAGACGGGTTGCCTGATGTAGATGCTGTGTTCTACTTCACTAGAAAGCCACCAACTTCAGCGTTTGATCTCAGGTTCGATGCAGAAGCCCCAAAGGTGGCTCTACCACAGGGCATGATGGCGCCGGTGAACTCGTTCAATACATTATTCCAGTCACCGGTTTTTTGGGGGCTCATGATGCCAGTATCAGTGAGCTCGATGGCAGCAGATGTGATCCGTGGGTACTGGGCACAACGGATCTTGTGGGAGATTGGCGGGTATGTGGCTTTCTATCCTCCGACTATCTACAGGAAGGATCATGCCCAGGCATACCCATTTGCTGAGGAGAAGGATCTGCACGTTAATGTTGGTCGTTTGATCAAATTCCTGAATGAGTGGAGGTCGAACAAGAGGACACTATTTGAGAAGATTCTTGATCTGAGCTATGCTATGGCCGAGGAAGGGTTCTGGACAGAGCAAGATGTGCGATTAACAGCTGCCTGGTTGCAGGACCTGCTTGCTGTGGGGTACCGTCAGCCTCGGCTCATGTCATTGGAGATTGATAGGCAGCGGGCAACAATAGGAGAGGGTGACATGAAGGAGTTTGTGCCCAAGAAGCTGCCATCTGTGCACCTTGGAGTTGATGAGATTGGCACAGTGAACTATGAGATTGGAAATCTTATTAAGTGGAGAAAAAACTTTGGTAATATCGTGATGATCATGCACGTTAGTGGGCCTGTGGATCGCACGGCACTTGAGTGGAGGCTGCTTTATGGAAGAATTTTCAAGACAGTTATCATTCTTGCTGAGCATAGCAATGCAGAGCTTGCTGTTGAACGCTGTGCTCTGTCACATGCATACAAGTAAGTGCCATTGCCTCCAATAACACTTTCGTTTCAAAAATGCTAATTTACACTTGATCTAAAATAAAATTGCATAGATGTTAACTAATTTTTTTTTCATGTTCAACTAGAGTAATGGTATCCTAATTTCTTAACCAATTTTGTAAGGGATCACCTTTTGTGAACTTTTGATAAATGAGTTTTTTGATATATTAAAGAAGCATAGGGCTGCATTTCATAAATACAGATGTCCACATTTGAAATATATTTGCTGGGATTCTTTAGTAACATTATGTTTTGGGAGGCATCTGCTATGATTATCAAATAAGCAGTTATACAAATTTTCTTTGTTAAGTGAACCTACATAGGACAATGGGAGATTTTGTAAACACTCGGGAGCTGTTAATATTGGTTCTATGGGCAATTGTATTACATTATCTCAGACAATTTTAACCAATCATGAACTCATAGTGTACCTTTTAAATTTATTCATCAGGTATCTTCCCAAGGTGTTTGCAAGATACACTGGCGCTGATGGATTTGTTTTCCTCCAAGACCACATGATCCTTAACTATTGGAACCTGCTGCAAGCTGACAAGGAGAAACTTTGGATTACAAACAAGGTTTGTATAATCTACTTATGTTTTTGATCCATCAATTCACATGGTACAGTAAGTTTCATATTCTACCTTTTCATTTTGCAGATTGCACACTCTTGGATTACAGTTCCAGTGAAGAGCAATAAAGAGGAATGGTTTGTAAAGCAAGGTGCAATGGTTAAGCAAGTCATTGGCAGCTCCCCTGTTCATTTCCAGACAAACTATAAGGAAAGCATGAGCGAAGATAAGATTGCATTCTGTGGTAGTGAACTGTTCTATGTGCCCCGAAGGTTTGTTGAGGACTTTGGTGATCTCGTGGGTCTTGTTGGTGATTTGGATTTGCATCACAAGATCGCAGTGCCAATGTTCTTCTTGGCAATGGACTCGCCACAAAATTTTGACTCTGATGCTCTGGCTGGAACAGTATTTAAGAGCAACTTGGCAGCTAATGAAACGTTCTCCAGTATTTATACAGCTCAAGCACCTGCTGTTTTCCCTGTGAAGGTCATGAATGAGATTGACTTTATAAAGGTGATTCGGCTGATGTCAGTTGGAGACCCTCTTTTGATGGAGTTGGTATAAATATATAGGCTGTAATTTCGCATGCAAATTGTGGCCATGAGGATGGAATAGACAAGCATAGTTTTGTATTTTCTGGAGGTTCGCCATGTTTGTAATTTCATTTATTCTGTAGTTCATTTCTCTGCTTTTGTATATTGTTGTATCATTAGTGACAAGGTTACAGAGCATCAGCTCGGTCCAACTGTCCACTGAAGGAAAGGACAGCCACAAGTTTGCCGAGAAAAGGACGAGCTGCTGTTTTGCAAGATTTTTGGGGTTTCCCGTAGTAAAGATCCACACTTGAGCAATTTGTTGTACCATTCAAAAATTGACAATGAAACTCATACATACTCTTTCAGAGGTGTGTTCGCTACAGAAAACATGATAATTGGCTGTTGTTTGGATCAAGTGGCTCCTGATTGTTTGAGATTCTACGGCTTACATTTGGTCTCCTAAGCATTAACAAATTGACAATTTCTTAGCAAATGTTTGATTGAGCTCTGGTTTTGTTTTCATTCAGTTATGTTGACATCTGGTTTGTTATACGGGTACTGTTGGATTTTCCTCCTGTTTCGTGTTTGGGAGATGGAGGGATGCTATGGTGTTGTTACTTATTTAAAGTTTATTCATAGAAATAAACAAGAGTTTTGTCGAACAGTAAATTTATTCTATAGTTTATTAGTTTAGTTGCTGCTCAGAGTGAATTAAAAAGCAGTTTATTTTATCAGCTTTTTACCAACTGTTGAAATAAACTATTTTTTAACAAGTTTCAACGTGCCAAAGAGGACCCTAGTTGGACACGGATGGTCTTGAATTGGGCTTTGTCAGGATCACTATGGACTGAATTAGGATAAAGAAGCCACGTAAGCTACATTTTGAGCCCAATATTACGATCGCCATTGTGGAAGGAAATGGTACACTTAGCGATGCCGACAGGAATCATATATCTCGGGTATCTAAAGATCCGGCATGGACGCGAAGGCTCAAACGTGTGCGCATGACCCACGGCCTGGGACGCAGCCCACGAAAAACTTCAGCGCATCACGAATCACTAGGACGGTCCGACCCGTAGGATCGAGACCGTCTGAAGGCGTCCCTCGGCTCGTTCACGCAGTCGAACTCTCTCGAAGGAGCCGGTCCGACTGCGCCTGAGCCAGGGCCAGACCACGACAAGGTTCAACGGTCGTTTCTGACAAGTACAGAGATTTCTGACAAGGTTTAACGGTTGTAATTTTGTTACGAGCTTATACGATGCACTCATCTTGCTCTTGGACGTAGAATATTAGGTCTCTGAGGCGGCTCGAACCAGATTAATTCTCGAGTTTTTTTAGACTAAGCCACTTCAAAAACAAAGAGCGCACCTAAACCCTCTCTAATTACATAAATTCTACTGTGTCGGTGGTCAAAACATCGACAATGCCCAACACGGCTTTTTCACGTAATCCTGACCGAGAGGAACAGTAATATTGTAGTAACCCAACTCCTCTGTAATAGACAGTAAATTGCTATTCATCTTAAAAGTTCAGCATCAGATGAGTTCACAATTTTTTTTCCAACCGTCTAAAAGTCCCACATCTTGGATAGTTACATCGCTGAATCGAGGAGCAAAATAAAAAAGGTGATGAGCAAAGAGACAGTGATAGTGCCACATGCAAAGTGATCAGAAAGGACTTAACAGCTGCCTTAAATCATCCCTGATTAAGAACTATCTTGAATCACTAACTCGAGACCAAATTAGTTCAATTTAAAAAAAAAACCGTAAGAAATGAAAAAAAAATTCTCGTGTGTTCCAGAGGAGCCATGCTCCAAAACTTGCAGTAGCACTCGACCCTTGATCCCTCCTTTCTCGCACTCGACCTTGCACAGCCAGACCTTGCACAGCCATGTCTGTCCGTCGGCTGCCTCCACGGTTGCCTCGCGCTCGCGCCCTCCTTCCCCGGCCCCCGTTCGCTGCTCATCAGGAACAAGACAGGCAGCAGCAGTGCATGGCCCTCGCATCACTGGAGTACATCTTTTGCGTTTACTAGTACTACTTTCGACAGCTGATCCTACCAAACACATTACTGTATCCGAAGGAGCGAAACCACGATTCGGTAAGTCGGAACGTCTTCTATCTCCTTTCGTAGCATAGTGTGAATCTAGCTGGGACTGGGAGACGTCTATTTGAGGAAGCTGCCTGCCGATTTCAGCCGCCGATGCTGCTTCCGGTTGCAGGATTAGGTTAGAAGCATGTTTTCTTCACCTCAACAGGTGTCCAGCTCCAGCGCAAATGCAACGCCACGATCTCAAGAGGATCCTACTGCCGGCAGACGCCCAGCACGAAATCCCCTCGTGCAATGCACCATGAACGCTAATCCGTCCGTCGCCTCCCTTCCCTGCTGCTGCCGCCGAGTTGCAGGGCCGGGCAGAGCAGCTGGCCGTTACCGACACGTTGGAATCGAAGGAACGGCGTCCCAGATCTGAAGTATTAGTCCGCGCGGTCACAGACGACGACCAACCGACGGATCCGTCGCGGCCCTACATTGTCAAGGAGGAGGAGGTAACATGATCCAACGTGCACTGTGCAGGTTTTGGCGTTTTCTCCCATGTGTTCGCGTCGTGACCGCGGGCGGCGCGGTCAGGCCACGTCGGCCGGCGGAGGCATCCTAGGACGAGAAGAGGCCACGCCGGCGCGCGCACGGATCTGGAGCGCAGACTGCTGCTCGTAACATATCGATCGAGTTCTGGTGAACGCGTTTTTGGCGTGTCCAGAGTTAGACAATACTACGCTTAAGGACCGTAGGAGTGTTGGATTGAGAGCCCACCGCAGGCTATATTTTTTTAATAAGACGAAAATATTAATAATTTAAAAATTGAGAGAGTAAGAAACTTGAACGCTGTCGCCTCTGCGTCGGACAGGAATAGTTAGGAGAAATCTTAATCACCCAACAATGCTAAGCACCGAATACTGACTTGTCGGAGGCCGGCGATGTTGAATGATGCTTGATTAATATGGTAACTATAGTCTTTTCGCGCAGCTCTGCCACTTACTCTAGCTACTTTATTTTGGTGAAATTATTATTTTTACTATTATTGTTGGTGCTCAGATGATATCAAAGTTGCATTCTTTTAAATAATGCTCAGATTCCATAACCAATCAATGTTGCTGCGTGTTAGGCCGCATTAGGCCGCATTTGAAACGTAGGAAATATACATAAATTTTATGGGAAAAAGTTCAATTTCAGAATAAAAATTGTACAATTTAGACTTTTTTACGCAATCCGAATGGGCTGTAATGACATACTTATACCTCAGCTACCGATGAGTAAGAATACAAGTTTTGAAAGGAGTCTAATTAAGAGGATTTATGAGATTCAAACCCTTCACAAAATCAGAGTAGTTTGGTGTTGACATTTGTACAAGTATTGCCACGTGGAATAGAGAACACAAGTTTTTCTGTTGTGCCACCATTCAACTTAAAGTATTCTTTGGTCAAGCAAATAATTCAACAATACCATTTTTAAAATGATATAGGTAAAACAATAAATTCTAGTTCAGAGTCAAACTGATTTTTTTATTCTAACAGGAATAAATTAAAAACACATAAAGTATTAAGCGATACCTGATGAGTTGTGGGCACGAGACACATGGACTTTTACTCCCGTCCAGTTTATTTTATTGAAGTTAGATACAGTAAATTTGTATTAATCAAGGTTAATAAAATAAAATCATAGGGGTTACTTTGTAAACAGTCACACATGCTTAATTCATCTCTCAACAGCGTGTGACACCCTCGCTGTACTCAGTAGGGGAAACCAAAAAAGAAAAGGAGAACCGCGTTTCGATCATCATTTTGAGGTTCAATTGTGATATAATCATCAATTTTCAAATTTTGTGTTTTAACCATCATTTTTTTCAATCGAGTCAGCCATCCTTTTGTAACGGCGTCTGTATGGATCGGTTGAGCTGAATAAAAAAAGAAAAACACAATTTGTAAATATAGAAAGACCATCGTACCCTTGAGGACTCAAACATACCAAGCAGCGCATGACTCTGTCGAGCAGGACATTTGGTCCCTCTCAACCCGAACCCTAGCAGAGCGGGCGACTGGCAGATGAGGCGAGGGTGGGCGTGGCTGGCGGCGCGAGGCGTGGGCAGCTGCGTGCAGGGAGGGCACGAGCAGGGCGGGCGTGCAGGGCACGAGCAGCGTGGCACAGGGCAGGCGGCGCGGGGCAGAAGGTGTGCGCCGCACATGCAGCGTTCGGCGAGCGCGTGTGGTCACAGTGACTCCCGATCTACTCTTCACTCTTGCATATAGGTGATTTCCCCTTCTATTCTTCTTCCTTTTTTTGATTTAGCTCTTCCTTCTTATGTGTAAATGATTTCCCCTTCTGTGAATAGATCAGTAGCTAGTAGTATCAAATGGAGGGGGCAGTAGTAACTCTGAATTCGGAGACATCAACTCCAATTGGACATAGGTATTGTATCCGTTGCATAGTTGTTCATGTTTTATGGATTTAGTTGCAATCGATTTAGAGGACGAAAATAAACTTTTAGTATGTAGGTAATTGAGCTCATTGAAAATATCTCTTTTATCATTGTAGGTCAAATAACACAAACACAAAAGTTAAACTCGTTATTAAAGTTCGTTCATATTGGAGCTTGCCGGGTGGAGGACCAAAGACATATATGCAGGGCAGAAATTTACGACAAAAATTTGTTGACATGAACTATTCGCTGCTACAGTTTGTTGATTATGTTGCTGAGTATTACATGTGGGGTTCTAGGCAATATTTAACCTTATGGCGCAATGCTAGTAGTACCGATGAGGCTATTAATGTTGAGATAAAATCTGATGAACAATTGTTAGAGTGGTTCCAGCTCAATATAGAGAAGGGCATGATGCTAATTGATGCGCAAATAAATGATTTTGATGGACCATTGCAGTGTTCACCTACGAAACGTAGTACGAAACGTAGGTTGCACCCTACCGTGAGAAATAAAGTACCTACAAATGACAGCTCTTCACCAAAATCAGCCAAAGTAGCCTCACAAAAAACTGTTAGAAAGGGCAAGAAAAAGGGTGTTGATGAGGATGAGCAGGTAGTTGTTGATGATGAGAGCATATACTTTGAAACTGAAGTGTTTCATGATAAGAGTTGGGATTCTGATTTGACTGCTTCGTCAGAATCTAATGATGATGATGAGTATGATCTTGATGCTGAAATTATTGATGAGGACGATATTCATGCCTTCTCATGTGATGTTGATAATCCATGCATCGATGTGAGAATGGTTTTTTCGGACACGAATGAATGTCAATCTGCAATTACACAGTGGTGTGTCTTGCATGAACATGCATACCATAGGGTGAATCAAGATAAGAAAAGATTTACAGCCAAGTGTAAGGCCTGAGACACGGGCTGCAAGTGGAGGTTCTTTGCTTCTACTAGCAAGAAGTACCTTGGATGCAAAGTAATTTTAGCTATATTTTACTCTCTTGCATTCTTTTAGTTGTTATGAATTTGTCCCTAAGTACCTCCTTTTTCTAGATTCGTTGGTTGTAGGTTAAGATAAGTGGTCCTAAGCACACTTGTGGGTCATTCAACAAGTATGGTGAAATAATGGCTTCAAATAAATGAGTGGCTGATAGAGCGATTGATATGTTGTTGGATAAGCCATCAATGAAACCAAGGCAAATACAGGCTAAGTTGAAGAAAACATACCAGGTGAAAGTTTCATATGATAGAGTGGTTAGAGGAAGAGAGAGAGCATTTGACAAGATATATGGGGCATAGAATGACAGTTATGATCTGTTACCTACATATCAGGCTGAAATTCTAAGAGCAATGCCTGGTAGTGTTGTTGAGTTGGACACTGAAGATTGGAAGCGTTAGAAGTGCTTCAGGAGGTTTTTTGTTGCTCTCAAGTCATGCATTGATAGGTTTTTAGAAGGGTGCAGACCTTACATTGACATGGATTCAACTCACTTAACAGAAAGGTCAAGAGGCTAGTTAGCATATGCCGTTGCAGTGGATGGTCAAAATTGGCTCTATCCAGTAGCATTTGGGGTAATAGAGACAGAATCTAAGGAGTGTTGGACTTGGTTCATCGAACATTTGAAGAAAGCAATTGGTACTCCTTCAGGTACTAACAATTGCACTACTCAATTTATCTTTAACATGACACATGCATCTATCAATTGGTACTAACTCATCATGTCATCTCTACAGATTTGATCATAAGCACAAATGCAGAAAACGGGCTTGAAGTGGCTGTACATGAAGTATGTCTTAGTGTGGAACATAGAGAGTCCATGAGACATTTGTGGAAGATTATGAAAAAGCAGTACCGTGGCCCTTTTTTTGCTCAACATATGTGGGCAGCAGCCAAGAGCTATGCAATTGAGAGATATAACTATCATATTAGGACGATAGAGGAGAAACATCCTGCTGCTATGGCATGGGTGGATGATAATCATCTATACATATGGAGCAGAGCCAAATTCATTAGAGATTGCAAGGTTGATTACATCAACAAGAACCTTTCCAAGAGCTTCAATAGTTGGGTGTCAAAGGAAAAGGATCAATAAATTGTTGACTTGTGTGATAATATTAGGCGGATGATCATTGCGAAGATGCATGGTATAATTATCCCAAAGATCATCAAGGCTCTCAATGCAAGAATGAAGGCTCTCATTGCTAATTTTCCTAATTTAGTCACTAATTATTTGCTATTTTTACTTGTTTACTAACACATTTCTTCTCTTTTCAAGAGCAATTGCTAGTGTGGATGACATTGATTTAGGAGGAGGAGGAGGAGAATACCCAACAGCAGAAGGGAGAGGGACGGGAAAAGGAAGAGGACAGCAAGGAAGACAAGGAGGACGAAGGACGGGAGGCTAGCTCACTTGCTTGGGATTGACTCTTGAATGTGATGTTTGAATCAGCACATGTTAAATGTTTTTGTTAGATATTTCGTACTTATTTTGTACATGTTGTGGTGGTTTATGTTAGACATGTATCAAAGAAGAATTAGACAAGTTGGAGACTAATTCTATGTGCTTTTGTTAGTATATGATTGTTGCGTAAAATTGTTTGCTATGTTTGTCGTATGCATGTGTAAAAATTTAGTCAAAATGGTGCTGAAATTAAAATTTGAAACATTGATGTGACTTTAACTTTGAAATGTAGCTGAAAGCTAGATTTTAAATTTTAAATTTTAAATGTTGCTAAAATTCAGTTTTTGAAATTTGATCAAAATTTGAAATTTTATTTAAATTCTATCCACATTTCAAATTTTGAATTTTTCTTGATTCATATTCATATATTAGTAGGGGTTTGTATGCTGCTAGCTTTTAAAATCATGGTAAAAACAAAATTAAACTAAAAAATCTGTAGTACATTCATAAAAGGCACTTCAATGTTTTTTTTAAGCTAATGGTACAATTGTCGCTCATTAAAAAAAGTTATGGCTAAAACACATAATCTGAAAAATGATGGCTAAATCACAATTAAAACTAAAAATGAAGGCTAAAATACAATTGCCCCAAAACTGCTTGACACGGAGATCGGAGTCTGGTACTCCATCCTTCTCTAATGATTCATCCACCAAAATTTGTGCATACTCCTTCTGCTAAGTCAACATTTCCCCGAAATATAAAAGCATGCATGGAGCTGCCGTGTCACGGATGGCACGTAGCAGTTCGCAGTCGTCCCCGCGCCAAAGGCCGGACGAGGACGGTACGACACCGAACAGCAACACGTCACTTGCACAACTCGGCTCGGCACCCAACGCTGATAGAGAGGCACGCCACGTCACTTCAGTTTGGTCCTGGTCGGCACAATCCCAATCAAGTCTTGCCTCAACATTTCACGTCCAGATCCTGTGACAGGATTGCTCCTGTGCCGTGAGGTTCCTCCCCTTCAAAATTCTACAGGCAATGGCGACGTTGCACCGGACTGTTTCATCCAAAATGTGTGGTGATCGTTGGAAGCCCGATCACCCCAAGTCTCAGGATGAAAAAAAAAAATATTAACAGCAACAACGACCACGGACCAGCAGGCCACAAATCTGGCTACAGCCCCGACTCAAGGGGAACATGCAACATGGACGGTGACCCCCTCCACATGTTGCCTGCTGCCTGCACAGGAGACGGAAACGGTGAATTTATACTTACAAAACGAGCAAATAAAATTAGCCTGAACATGAATTTTTTTTTTGATTTTTTTGGTGAAATTTGAAATTCTATATAATTTCTATGAAATTTCTAAGTTTCAAAGGAGACCAAATTGTTTACAGGAAATGGTGCAGTGAGTAGGAGTTTATGACCCTACATTTTCAAGCGATATATCACCAACGAAACAAGTCTGATCAACTCATTACAGACAAATCAAAACCAAACTACAAGTCCACGAAGTTTTTCTATCCACATGTACAGTAAGATCCAGTCATCAGTAGTTAACTGTCTGTTCCTTGACCGAGAATATGTCTGCACTTGGCCATCTGATCGTGATCTTGAAGCGATCCGACGGCCGCGGGAGACGGTGCTCACATGCGACGTCCATGGGGCGACGTCCCCGGCGGCATCTCCTCGGCGACCAGGCACCCCAGCTTCCCACTATCATAAAGTCGTCAGGCGCCACCCTCGAAAAGTTTTTACCTTTCTTCTCCGTCCGTGGCCTCCTCGCTTTCCATGCTGGTCGCCCGACTCGCCCCCTGCTCTCCTTCCCATCTCCCGTGTCGCCATGAGCCAGTAGCGTACTAGCTGCCATGGGCAGGTCACGAGGCAGCAAGGACGCCAGGCCGGGCGGCGCCGGCGACGCGGGCGGCGTGAAGTCGTTCCCGTCGCCGGCGTCGTCCTCGGCGTCGTCGTCCGAGTTCGAGTTCACGGTGCAGCTGTCGCCGGCGTCCAAGCAGCGGTCCGCGGCGCAGCTCTGCCCCGCGGACGAGCTCTTCTACAAGGGCCAGCTCCTGCCGCTGCAGCTGTCGCCGCGCATATCCATGGTGCGCACGCTGCTGCTGTCCTCGGCGTCGACGTCCTCCGCGTCCGACTCCACGTCCACCTCCAACTCCTCCCGCGACTCCAACGGCAGCACATCCTCGTCGTTCTCCGCCGACTGCGCCGCTCTCCTCCCGGATTCCGCCGCGTCGTCATCTCGCCCCAGCTCCGCCACCGAGGAGGATCGGCACCTTAACCCGCTGCCGAGCTCCACCTCTTTCGCGGGGCTTCCCCCAGCCAAGCGCTCCGGGAAGCAGTACCTCTCGTCCTTCGCCACCCGCTTCTCCTCCGTCTTCCACCGCGGCGGCGCTCCCGCGCCGAAGAAGCAGCCGTCCAAGTCACTTGCCAAGGAGGTGATCAAGAAGTACGCCAAGAAAGTGAAGCCGCTGTACGAGAAGTTGTCCCAGATCCCCAAGAACCAGAACAACGTCAACGGCGGCGTCGGAGTGAGCAGCAGAAACCAGACACCGCAACAGCAGCAGCAACAGCAGGGCTTCAAGAAGCCGTTCACCTTCTCGATCCGCAAGAAACGGGGCGACGACGACCACACCGCCGCTGCCACAGCAGCAGTTGCGGCCGAAGTCGTCGGTGGCAAGTACGCGCACTCCAACTCCTTCTCCGGGAACCTCCGGTTCCCGCGCCAGAAGCGGTGCGCGGCGAGCTGCCCATCGTCCATGCGGTCGTCACCCAGCCACTCAGGGTTGCTCACCTTCGGCGGCGCCGGCGGTGTCGGCTTCCCGGACGTGCCTGTGGCGTCAGGCGGCCTTAGCGTCGGTCCGGTGTCGCTATCCACGGCTTCTTCGATGGAGGAGCTGCAGAGCGCAATCGAGGGAGCCATTGCGCACTGCAAGAACACCATGGTTGGCGCCATGCCGGGGTACCCGCGCAGGACGGCGGCCGACGACGACGAGATCTGCGCGTTCTGAACGCGACCGTCACCTATCGCGCTAGGATTCAGGCGGGCAGCTAAGTAAGGCTCTGTTAATTTTAATCTTTATTCTTCACCTTTTGGTTTTTGTGAGACTATGATAAATGGTGGTAAATAAGGGTAGTTCGATGGGTTAAAAATGGTAATCGCAACCTTCGTAGTAGCATGTCTCAATTTTCAGGCTTTGAAATTTGCATTGATGCCCTCCAGTACACTTCCTCTAATGCATGAAGCGATAACCAGACCTCCAATTGAAAGATTCCTGGTTTTGAAAAGGTTAAAAAAAATTTACTTCGTACATTACTTTTTATATGATGGAAACTTCAATGATCTGAACTCGAGGATGGAGGGCGTTGAAGCAAATTTCATTCCCTGATAATTGGGTTTCGTCGAAGCCCCCTAGTTATTAATGTAATGAGGTTTTGGACTGAATTTTATTTGTGATTTTGTCCCGAGACGGCAACTGTTTATGAAACTAATCCTAATTTAGTTTGGCGTTTAAATATGTACTGCTCCCATCATTGCTACTCCCAAAGTTTAGCTTGTCATGTTTGATTTGTCCGTTGTCATGTCTCGCATCTTCATTCTTAGTACAACCGAGGAACAGCAGAAAGGGTCTCTTGTTTATTTGCATTTCATTTGGCATGTGTATTGTTCGTTTGTTCGATTCATTGCAAGCATTGGTAAAGGAAAAGATTGAGACCTCCTTTGGAACGCAGGAATTTCACAGTAATCTCACGGAAATTTCACAAGAATCAATTCAATTTCGTAAGGAAAACACATGAAACAGAAAAAAATTCCGCGTTCTAAATAGGCCTGAGACATTTTAAACAACCAGCAATCCCATGTACTGTGCATCTCTTTCTTTGACATTCTTCCGATGGAGTCGAATATGTATTTCCTTACAAATTCTACTTTTGAAGCTACTATCACGGTATCACCATTAGGTAATTTAGAGAGTGGTTCACCAGCATGCATGCCAGCCACCTCACGTAAGGAGTTAGAAGCAGTTGCACCAACGGCGACTGCCTTGCATTGCTGGACCCGCACCCGGCGTCTTCCTCCAGAAGACGCTCACGTGCTCGTCTTCCTCCAGAAGACGCTCACGTGCTGCACTGCTGCCGCTACGAGTCCGGAAGTGAACATTTCTCGGTCAAATTCAGCTCAGATCTCAACTGTTCGCACTTAGATTAGACGCGTTGATCGACTGTTTAAACAGCGGTAGATCGAGACATCGAGTCGGGCAGAGGATCATTCAACAGCCGGTGCGACCTACCAAAGCGACTCCTACTACCCTGCCATCCTTCCCTCATCACGACATGGAGGGAGGGCGACACGGCAATGGCCTCGTCCGTGCCCGTCCGAGACGTGGATCATGTGCGCACCTGCAGCAAGGCAACGTGCGACCCAATCCAATCCCCTGTGCGGCGACGAGACGGGCTACCGGCGACGAGGCGCTGCTGCTGATGCGTGTGGCAATTGTGGTTGATTTGGGCGGTCATCGACCAGTGGCCGCCCGTTGAGAGTCACTACGGCCGCGGTTACCAGAGGCGTTTTGCTAGTGGGGTGACCATGTTGAGGCGTGGTGGGCAGCCGACAGATTCCTTGAGACGGAGACAGAGACGACGCGCGGCTGCCGAGGCCAGCGGCCGCATGGAGGGCACGGCGGTGGCTGTGTTTTCAAAACGTCGCAGGGTGAATAGTAAAAGGCCCTGCCTAGTGCCTGCTGACAGTTCATGGCACTGTTTGTGGAGGTCTGTGTTGACGTTAGCATAGTTTATGTGGGGAACAGCAGTAGTTGTTGCCAGCGAGACCATTTCAGTTCTTGGTAGGTGTATCAGGAGTCAGGACTAGCGAAAGGGGATCCGCATCGCCTGCTGCTGTGTGCACTACTATCCGCAGTTCATTTTGACAAACACGGCTGCCTCTCACAGCTTCTGATATATCATCTATTTTAATAAGACATTCTGAGTAAATATTAATAAGCCATTCTGAGTATGTCTCAGGATGTGATGTGATAGTATGAATTAACACTCCAAATATTAATATTAGCTTCAAACAAGTTAGTATTACTTTCATCTTTTCTAAATTATTACCATTCTTAATTTTTTACATTATTCATCTTATTCAAAAAATTAGAATATGTAATATTATAAATCATATTTTAAATAATTTTACTTATAAAATAAATTATGATAAAAGATATTCCCTCCGGTTTAAAATACTGACACCATTGATGTTAGAAATTAACGGTGTCAATAATTTAAAATCGGAGGAAGTATAATATTTATACTACTTTTTTAATAAGACATCCCATCTATTTTAATAAGATAAATTCCGCGCCATCTAACTTTAACAATATAAGTCTTGCACTTTTATATTCATCATAAGAAATAATTCATTATACATGCTAAAATTAATTTATATTTGTAGAAATCATTGGTTAAAGGTATGTTTAATTAAACTCAGGTGAACACTTAAGCTGGGACGCAAGGAGTATAATATATATAATTTATATTATTAACATTGATTAAATTTAAAAACATTAAAATTTTTATTTTGGGATAGATAGTGATCTCTCCTTTTCTAAATTGTTTGATGTTGTTGACTTTTAACACTAATTTTTACTATTCATCTTTTTAAAAAAAAATTTGTTGCCGCTGTTGATTTTAATGTTATTTCTTTTACCATTCGTCTTATAAAAAGGTATTCAAATGCGTAAAATTATAAATCATGGTTTTAATAACTTTATTTATAAAGTAAATTATACCAAAATCTAGAATATTCATAAGACTTGTTAATAAGATTAATACATTTTTTTAATAATTTTAAGAACGAGACTAATTTGTTTGAAGCTAAGATTAGTATTTGAATAACAGTAATTCACATCACGGGAGGCACTGACAGAGAGATTGAAGAAGCTGTGATTGAGAAATAGGCAATTTTTTTATTCAAAACTATCGCAGCGGTTGATCTGAAAATAAATAGCAGATACTGGTACCTAATGCTGCCTCTGCATTGATCAAACAACCGCAGACGATATGGATCCAAAGAAAGGGCGCACGAGCACCGTTCCCTACGACCTCCAAGGAGATGAAAAAGGCACACTTTATTGTGCCTTGCGAACAGGAAGAGCTATGGTCAGAATCGTGGCTAGCAAGCTTGATCATCCGCTGATTGCATTGTTAAGAACCTTGGAACTGAAGTGGTCGATTGTCATTGAACGCAGAAGCTCTGGAGACGTTTTCTAGTGTTCGTCTCGTTGCCATTGTCAGGGCTCGAGATTTCTCTGATCTCCGACCGGTTATCTCGCCAGCGAAAACAACGGCCAGATCTGAGCTCCGACGAAGCACTCCAGGTCCTGTGGGTGCGAACCGTGTTCAAGCAGAAATTAAGAACGCGCCCAGATCGGCGAGCTATTTCCGTCGCATTTCGTTACTAATTACAGGGCCACAGCTACCACCACCACCACTAAATCGCCGTAACAAGATTCTGATGAGCCACTGCAACTTGCTACTACTCCAGTACTGAAAATAATCGCCTCTTGTTGCTGCACGCGTTTCGCACGAGCTCCTCGTTGCCCATCACGGTGCGACACCAGTGACAGAACAGAGCATCTCCATCGGGAGCCGGCTGTAGCGCACACGCTGTTCCTTGGGCTCGGCAGTCCCGGAGCCAGCAGTCGCATTGGTTTAGCAATGGGGTGTAATGCTTCCATCATGGCGCATTGGCGCCGATGCGGCGCGGTCAGACCTTGGGATTCTCAAGCGCCGTTTAGCAAAAGCGCTTTTGTTTCCCGCTCCGTTGCCTAGCTAGCGCCGTGAAATAGACCACGAGGCTAATCATGCGCCATCAAATGAGTTTACAGGCTCCAGAACCTACATGAGGAGCAAGGTGCCCGTTCTGCCGATGCCTGTCCACGCGGTAGAATGACATGTGCACCCAGATCATTTTCACCAATACTATCCGCCTAGGATCCCAGTGTCCCGATCCACCGGTCTAGGTTCGCCTCCCGCCTTGACCGTTCTTGGCCAGCGGTCAAGGCAACGACGCGTAACGCAGCAGCCGCGCGTTCCTGCCCGTCAGGACCCGAGCACCGCCACCCCAAGATGCTCGGCGGCAGGCCGGGCGGGGGCACCTGACGCGCATGTGTCCGAGCCCGCGAGCGCCCACGCGCTGCGGCGTCCGGAACCCCGGAAGTCGTTGGGGCGAACCGCTGGGGCGGCGGGGGGCCAGCCTTTTTACGTTGTCGACGGCGTACGGGGCGCGGCCAGTGCAGCGCCCGCCGATGGTCTCGCAGGATGCCCGGAGGAGGCCATGTGCAATCATTTTTGGCCTTTCCTGTCCAAGAAAGGTCGCCGGTCCGGGCTAGACCTCGACTCGGATTTGGATTTGGATTGGACCAGTCGTCGTGCATATGGCTTCTGTTCCAGTGCGTTTTTGCTACAGGGGCCGGAAGCAGCATCCACGTACGGCTGCCGTCCATCAGTCGCGATCGTGTGTTATTAGGGGGCTTTTGCTGTCCCAACGATTGTTTCGTTGTGCTATTGTGAACTTAGCTGCGATGTGGCCTGACGACCCCCGGAGGCCGGAGCTTGCATTACTGGCGAAGTGAAGGCGGCCTGTGGAGAAGAAATGATCAGAGTGGTTGTTCAATCCGTTGGCGGGCTTATCGTCAATGAACAGTTTATCTGGGTCCTTGAATAGGAACGGTTTCCTTGTACACTTTTCAAATTTTACTATATCCATTCCAAAATAAGTATTCATTTGAGTTTTGTGACATTTAGTTTTGACTTATTATTTCAATAGATTTATTTAATTTTAAAAATCTAGTATTTATATACTTTTAAATCATTATTAAAATACTTTCATAATATATATTAAAATTAATTTATATATATAAATTATTGATAAAAATATATTTGACTAAACTCAGATATACACTTATTCTAGAACGGAGGGAGTAGAAGTCTCAAATAATTTTTTTTTATAATATATGTCTAGTGGTTCCTATCCAGTTACTCCATGCTAGTAAATTATTGCCCAATAAGGATCGTCTAAAAGATACATTTATTGGTTCTAAACCACCGTAACTAACACTCCTTTGTCCTTACGGTAATGTATAGATTGGGAAATTGATACTTAAAAAGGAAAAGTCTCCTAACCATTTCTGTCAAAAAAATATCCTAACCATTTGTCTTCCCAATATATTAGAACTTAGTGGTTCAAGTTGAACTTACCCGGTCTAAAAAAGTCTTGTTTAACCTTCATAAGGCCGGACCAAAAATATGAATCTCTTAGCATATGTTTTACTTGTGCAATTGTTTTGTTTCTCAAATACTTCTTCAAAGCAACTTTTCCATATCCCATCGTCACTATTTAGATTAAATAGTCATTATGTGTTGGTGGGCATAGAATTTCCCACTATCAAATCTTTATTTCTTTTTTGTCCATCACATTTCCAGAAGAATCTAAATCTATAATGATTTATTGTAGTTTCTTGAGCACTTCTCTTGAAAATTAAAAAAAGGAAAACATATACATTGACAAAATGATTGGGACAAAATACCTAAAAGGCTCAGGATATTACGCATTTGTCATTGTCACAAACAAAATTCAACAGGAACCGTATGAGATTCTTACTGAATATATTCTTCCCATAATCATTATAATCAAAGGGGCGTACGACCTAGTTAACGTTTCACATCATATCATATTAACCAATTTCGTACTCGGCCATTTGGTATGGATCTATGCTCCGGATTCTACAATTAACTCACCAAACGGTTTTGGTTTTAAGAGAAATGCTTTTACATTATCTTCCCTCGTTTATACATTGAAATCAGAATCATAAATTCTCCACTCATTTATATATTGAAATCACAATAGAAGCCGTTTTACCAAACGGTTTGAAAAGTGCTTCTGATAGAGAATCTATTTTTCCAGAGAAGCTATTTTTTAGAGTTGTTTCTTTTAAAAAAAGCTATTTTCTAATAATCTATACAAACAAAACCTACAATGATTTTTTATGCACCATTTTCAACCTACAATGATATTTCCTCCGTCTCAAAATAAGTGACTTTTTGAAAACATCGTTTGACCATTTGTCTTATTCAAAAAATTTTAAAAAAATGTAAAAATAAAAAAGAAACTTAAAATACTTCTAATAATAAATCATTTCACAATAAAATAAATAATTTTTCACAATTTTTTTAATAAAACGAATAATAAAAAAAGATGTTTAAAAATCTAAAAAAACACTTATTTTAGACAGGTACAAATTTCGGAGTTCCGTCAGCTACAATGAATAGGTCCTACAGTCCCATCCAGGGCCGTAGTTACATTCTACTCACTGTAACTACTCACTCCGTTCCAAAATATAAACATTTTTTAGTCTCATCAAAGTCAAATTTATCTAATTTTAATCAATAATATTTAAAAATTAAAAAATTCTGATATAAAGAGTTGCATAGTATAAAAATATGTTTCACGATGAATCTAGTTACATAATGTATATATAATAAAGCAGCATTGATTCTTCACTATTAACTGTCAAAGTTAAAGAATTGACATCAATCACAGAAATACTTATATTTTGGAATTTTGGAACAGAGGTAGTATAGTGTTCACATCATATCTTTACTGAATGAACTATCATAAAATCCACCTCGTCTCAATTCCTGCAGTCACCAACTTTAAATCAGCAGCAAAAATTTTTGAGAACCAGATGAACAGATACCCAAAAGCTAATTTCCATCCTCCAAAATCAATGAAAGTTGCATAGCGCCTGCACTACATGTCAAACACATCTTGCGAGCCCTACAGAGCTCGAGTCAGCTGGACCTGTGGTGGTGGTGACATGGCTAGGCATAGCAATTTCTCTGGCCTGCTCCTTCCCGCCAGCTGCAACAGTATCCTCATCCTGACCCGTTTCCTTCCCTCCCGCTGCAGTGCATACTTTATCTTTGCTAGTTTCCATATCTCTGGCTCCAGACACAGCAATTTCTTTTCCTTTACTTTTTTCCTTCGATGGGACAGGAAAATCTTCCTCTGGTAGCCGGCACCATCGAAAATTAGCAGCTTCAACCCACCGGGGGTGGACTAAAAACTTTTCGTTGACAGCAGCCCAGCGGGCCTTGTCTGTTCCCCGATCCAAAGCCACAACGTGGGTAACCGTGGAATCTACGTCAGTGCAGCAGACAGCACCTAATTGTTCGGCCATCTTCCACATATAGTGATCCTGTGGCCGAGCATAGCGTGGGAACACCCGACTGAAGACTAACTTGCAGTCTTGCAGTACTTCCTTTCTCACTGCCTTAATCACCTACATCCAGAATATAAAAGAGTAAATACTAGCGAGCGCAGAAGATCTGTTTAGCAGCATGTTGTTCAGTACACTACTGAATTTGCTAGAAAGCATTTAAGGGTACCATTTTTGTCGCCTAAACCATACATATAAATAAAAAAAAGGATTTATACATAACAATGAGTAGGTTGTACAGATTTCATAAAATAGTGATAAACGATTAGTCCACACCAGAGAGTTGTCTTTTGATTTACCTCTCTTACATCCCGTGAAGAAAGATCAGTTTCAGCAGCCTACAGGCCAGAAATACAAGACCAAATGGTTAGCGGTAACATCTCTAGTTCTTCTCAAAAAATTCAAATCTCTGGATCATGAATAGACAGGGAAAAAAAAGATGAAATCATGTATTTAAGGAACCAACCGAATCAAAGAAAATCGCATGTATGCGCTTCAAGACACCTAAAATGGTAGCCAAAGCACCATCATTCTCCCTTTCATCATGCATTGACTCTGACAAAGATCTAGCACCAACACCAAACTGCTTACAGCTTGAAGCAAAATAATGATATCTCTCCATGAGAATCAGGTTTTCTTTATGCTTCTGCCAGACCTGACACAAAATTTCATTGTAGCATTCAAAAGCATGCTCAATAGATGAACAGTGGTTAACAGCAAATAAAAACAACAAGGCCATTTTGTCCCAAGCAAATTTGGGTACGCAAAAGGGGCATCACGGTGCATAGCTCCTGCTGGGTAGAGTACGGACCAGCTATACATGAAGCAATATCAATATGCTTGAAAAAAGAGGATGCATGCTTCTTTTGTTGGCATACTGCAACATGACGTTTAAGACCTAGCTTGGAACAACAAGCTCACTGTTGTGGACATGTTCCTAAGTAAGACATACAGGTGCAGTGCAGAGGGAACAAAGGACAATCAATTTATTGGATCTTGTTACAAAATCAGTTTCAGAAATATTCAGAGTTTATTAGGATCTTGTGTGATAGGCTTGCCAATTAAGTTACCTTTGTTAGCGGATTGTTGGACATTTGTCGGTCAAGTTGGTTAGCTGAGATTGTATTACGTGCCAGCTATATAATGCTGGGAGATTGATGAATAAAGGCAAGCAATATCAAATCCAAACACACAGAGCCTCTTTGGAGGACGAGTTTATTTATCTTGCCCTCTAATGCAACCTACAGCACCAGCCATATCACTCATAGAAAAAAAAAACTTTATACTTTTCTTATTTTCAGTTAAATGCAGATTCCTATTAAATGACGTTCAGGCAGGAAAATCAGGGTGATTTAGATGTTTGAGCATCATTTAAATATGACGGGAGAAAGTAGTATATTATGAGCATCAATCACATTCAATGAACTATAAAACTTACATTCTCAGTGTCGTCAAGAATGACTGCCACACTTTCAGCTCCAAGAACAACATCAAGACCTTTCTGGTGTCGCTGAGTGCAATCTGAGTTCGAAATGACTTTTGAGGAGAAATAGATGTTATCAGGGTCAAGAAGCTTTGCTATTTCAATTGCATACGCTTTGTCACCCATGGTGTATATATACATCTCAAACATACTACTTGCTTCTTTCAAAAAAAATTTGACGAAGGGTCGCAGTTTTGTGAGCAAATGCATTGACTCCAACGCGAAAATGCTCTTGTTCGGATCATCTGCATTCAACAAAAAAGTGATTCCCTTGCTATGTTATAAAATCCACATAGTTTCCTGATTGGATCATCTGCATTCAAGAGCAATAAAGAGTTCTAATACATTCAAACATACTGGTTTTCAGTTCAAAAGGAGTCGATCACATATATCAGGGAACACACTAGCCTATCTGGACTGGAGGATATCTTGTAATCATGACCAAAGGGGCAGAAACATTTTTTTATGGAATGCCTACAAATTTAATAAGCTTATAGAACAAATCGATAACATTACCTTTTGAAGCAATAGTTTGGATACCCAACTCATTTTCAGCAGAAGTAATATCTTGGAGTCTGGTTGAGTTAATCAGTGTATGATCCAAGTCTAAGATAAGCATTAGCTTTCTTCCACGCAGCAAATTCTTCAAATCAGCGCCACGTAGCCTATCAATTTCTGAAGTACCTAGCCTTAGTTTCTGCATTCAAATATTCAACTAATTTTATAAAATCCTAAATAGACATGGAACCATGCTAAAAGAAAACTGGAATGCAAAAGCAGGAAGCCTGAAAACATACCTTGTGGATGTAACCGAAAGCAACTCCTGATACAGCTTCTTCAGCTTGTGCCTTCCCGCATCTAAAGCAAAGTCCACCAAAGTATCCAGGATGTGGACATACCTCAGCCTGCACACTTTTTGATGAACCTGCTACAACATATATTCAATAATTTAATATGTACGCTACCACACTAATGTAATAAAAGAAATGAATCTACATGTAATTGTGGGGGATTATTTTGATATGCAAAAAAAATGGGCCCATGAAAGCTTGGCAATCTGTTGTAACAATATAGAAATGCTAATAGCACAGAATGGTTTGCAATATGTTATTCTGAACCAGACAACAAAAGAAGGCCAACTTTTTAACCAGTAGGACAAAGTTATCCTAGTTCTGAACTGAGCTCTGAAACCAGATAGCTGTGTGCAACCTAAGGCCATGTTCGGATGAACCATGATTTTGGAGCATCCAATGGCAGCTATGAAAAATAAATTGAACAACCTGTATAGTCCAATAGAATGCAGACTAAAAAATAGATCCTGAACCACCAACATTTAACCTACATACATAACCATACCCCTTAAGGTGCTAGGTTACTAACAGACTTGCAAAAGAAGACTGACAAGCATACCAGCTGTATCGTTGCTAGACATAGCTGATATTGCTCGATCTTGGTGTAGTTCTTCCACTATACGCCTTTTGGCACTGCATTTTTGCATGCATAAGTAGCAGTCAGATTCTTATAACAAGCTACTATGCAGCATATTAACATGTCCTGTCGAAGTTTCATAGCCTATAAGCTGACAACTAAACCAGGACAAACTAACTCTTACCAAAATCCATGAACCCCAAGTATACCACCAGCTATGGATGATTTTAAAAACAATCTAATAAAAACAATTTCATAGATAGCAAATGCGAAACAAACATCTTCAAATAATCAACTCAATGGTTAGTAACATCAAGTGGTATATCAATATGCGAACAGTACAAACTCAACCACATGTGAAATGAAAAGCACATCACTTGCAACTTCACCAAATATGTTGAAATTAGGATCCAACTAGTCGCATTCAGTACAAATTGTACAATGTACAATGCAAGAACTGAATCAAAAATCCTCAAGCATATCATGCTCCAATTCGGACAAATTCGCGCATCCTAATTCCTGCGCCGAAGCCGATCGTCCGTGTACAAGCTTCTGATCGCGTAGCCCTAAATTGCCACACCCAACGGCCTGGTGTAAGTAAGACGACGGAAGGTTTGCAGAGACGCGTACCCGTTCTGTTCTAGGGATTCAACTTCCACCACCTTGTCCCCCTCATCATCCTCCAAATCCTTGTCGTCGTCAACGCCGGAAGGCGAGGTGGAGGGGCCGCCAACGGGGGCCAGGTCTGCGGCGGACGAGAGCTCGAGCTCCGAGTCGAGGAGCGCAGCGAAGTCTTCGCTCCCGCTGGACGGTGAGGGCGACGGCGACCGCGACTCGGCGAGATTCATGGCCGCGGCGCCGACGGGTCGGGGTCTGTCGGGGAGAAAGGAGGATGAGGACTGGCGACGAGCCCGAAGAAGCGAAGAGAGGCGAGGACGGTAATGGGCGTGTGGGCTTTTGCTCCCTGCGGTGCTGGGCAGGCTGCGCTTTTATTATCGATGCGCCACCCAGTGTCATCATTGGAAAACAAATACTAGTTCTCAACACAAAAACTCTATAAAATCAATTCAATTTTTAAAAAATACATTAAACAAAAAAAATTCTTTTATTGCAATCGCAATACAGGTCCTGTTTCAGAGTCTAATTCTGAAAATAGTTCACTTTTTGAGACTTTGCAAAATCGGTCCACTTTTTTGAACATGAAAGCAAGAGCAGGTCCACTTCCGTTTAAAGCTCTTAACGGTGTTAAATAACTTGTAAAAAGACACACCTACCCTTTGCAAAATCAGTCCTATTTCTTCAAAACACTACAAATATGGTCATGTTTAAGTATTATTAATCTGGATTCTCTTCTAATTTTTTATTAAACTGATTTTGAATGTGAATTTTGAACATAAACTTAATAAAATTTTGGTAGAATTTTTGCAACATTTTTTCTGTCTAAAAGGGGAATCGGATAAGAGGGCTGAGGGGGCAAGATGGTCATTTTATTTTTGGTTTTCTTTTTTTTCCATCCAAAATAATGCTTAGCTAACAGTGTGACAAAAGTGAACTTGATGGAGTGTTGAGTTCAAAAAAAGTGGACCGATTTTGTACAATCTCAAAAAGTGAACCATTTTCAGAATTAGACTCTAAAAACAGGACCTGTTTTGCAATTGCCACTTAAAAAATTGAATCATATCGTGTTGGTCCGGGGCCGCTAGTCTAGGCTGAAGCACGATCCGATCTGACTGTTTTTACGCGGTCATGCCGTGCCATCGTCTGTTGGACCAAGCGCGCTTGAGATCCAGAATAAATAGAAACTTTATTTTTTTAAAGTCATTCTAACATTTAAATTTTGTTTCTTAATATATGTCATTCTCACTTTTTAATATTTTTTTTCTAATACACTTTCTCTCTTTCTAATAAATCTGTCTCTTTTCTTCTCGTTTTCTGCGTACTATACATTTTTATTTTTCCTTAATTTTCGTGTCTAAAACTAAAACGACATATAAAAATGAACAGAGAGAGTATTTAAATACAAATAGGTAGAATTACATGTATTTGATGTTAAATTTCAAATAAAATTCTCATTGCCATATCGGGTCGGGCTTGATGAGTTATGCTGGCTAGGTACCGTGCCTAGGTGAGCTGGTTTAATCGGGCCTTATCTGTGCTGGGTCTGTTCAGGCACGGCCCGTATCGTGCCTCGAGTTGGCCCGGCGCAGCCTAGCCACTGTGTCGTGTCGGGCCAAAATAGTTAAGCCTCGTGCCGGCTCATTTACTCTAACCCACATTACCAGCTATAGGTTGGGATAACGGAGTTTACAAAATGACCCTCACCTCCTACCGCCTGGCCCTCATGTTGGATCGACGCATGCAGTTATACATATCACCTCTTACGTTTTCATCTTCACTTTGTGTAAAAGATTTAAATCAAAAATGCTATAGTTGAAACAATTATAAGTTGACACTCACCTTCTTAAACAATCAAGACAGAACTAATCCTAGCACTCCATTTCACTTCAAGACCACTAAAACTCACGAACCACAAGTACACATACTTCTAATGGGTTGGAGTGTTACATTATCTTTTTGATGCAGAGAGTATATCTCAAACAGCGGCGAAGCCACGCGGAAGATGTAGCAGGGGCCAGTTAGACTAATCTATAAAAATTAGTCACTATGTATAGAGATTAATAGATTAAATAGCTACCAAAATCCTTAAGTTTCAAGCAATTTTTACCAGGCAAGGGGGGGGG
>BCLG01000418.1:176616-193169 GCA_001602295.1 Zoysia matrella | reverse complement strand
TGCGCCGCCCTCGCTCCACGCTGCCGCCGCCGCCGCCTCAGATGCACTCGGTAGGGTTAGAAGTGAGTGGTGGTGCGGCATGCCCGACGACCAGTGAGACTTACTGGTGCAAGGGTAAAATCTTCATTTTCTAGCTTTTCCTCTCTTTAAAAAAATAAAAACTTAACGAGATGTAACGGTATCTCAAAACGGAGGCGCACGGAGCCTTCAATTCCAAGGGCAACGAGACAAAGGTCGAATTTACAGGGGCATACAACCTATTTGGTTCAAATGCAAGGGCACGGAGACAATTTTTTCCTTTTTTTTTAGTCTTGGATGTCATTAATTTGGTTACTGCATGCTGCTACGAGCCCACATGAACGCTAGCCCAAGCCCAGCTCAGTGTGGGCCTCTCCTGGGCTGACGCCTACATTTTATTGGGCCTCGCTAACCTTGATTAGTGACTATAGTACAGTACCTTCGACAGAATAATTCTTTTCGCAACCTGCGACCTGCCCGTACGTGACCGTGTGGTGCGCGGCACGATAGGCGCCGCGTAACCTGCTCCGCCGTCGAGGGGGACACGGCGCGACCGGCGTCGTCGACGCGCGACGCGCTTCCCACGCAACCGGCACGAGCGATGGCCCCCCTTCCTCCTCCTTTGGTCTGGTCGTCATCAAGACGGAACCGAGCCGGCGGACCCCCGGTCTCCTGCGATTCCAACCTTTTTACGAACCGACTCGATATTCCTCCCCTCCTCCCTTCCTCTCCCTCCATCCATCTCGCCGTAGCCGCTGCGCGCACAGGCGCACGCGCAATCCGATCGACGCCGATTCGGATCGCCTCCTCCTCCGCCCGCGACGCGAACCGTCGATCGGAGTCCACGGTCGGAAGGGCAATTCCCGATCGAGGAGGCGCACGAGCGATGAGGCTCCGGGTGGGCGACGACGCCGGACCGCCGGACGCCGCGCGCGGGGTCACGGGAGGTCCGCCGGATCGTGACGCCGGCACGGAGAACGGTACATTCATTTTATGAGATTATGATCCTCGTTAACCATCCTTGTTGCTACGTACTACGTAATGGTGTCCCGACAGGTTCTTATCTCTTTTTTTTTTCCCCCGTGACGTACATATATAATCAGTCGACTAGATGTTGACAACAAATGCCTATTCGTTCTATATGTCAGGAAGCAAAGATGAGTCGTTCTTTGAAGCCAAGCCCTGGTTAGATTCTGACAGCGAAGATGATTTTCACAGCGTGAGAGGAGGTAAGAACTCAGCCGCCGGAGAGAAGATATTACATACATATCCACGCGACCTCACAATTCTGCATTCTTGACATTTTTCTCCGTCGTATGTTTGAAGATTTCACTCCATCCAGAGGCAGCACCCCAGATCGTTACAGTTACAGACAGACGCCGCGCAGCTGGCGGGTACCGGTAGACACCAGACCGAAGCCTCCTCCTCTGGTTCAAAAGAAGCAGAGACTTTTCGAGCTTCTCCAGGAGAAGCAGCACTACGACGACGAGGACGACAGTGCCACCGATATCAGCAGCGACATGGAGAGTAGCAGTGTCCATGCTGAAGGAGACCTGAAGCCTCCTCGCAGAGGCGGGAAAGTGAAGAAGCCGTCCAAGCCGGGCTGCTTTCCAAGCTTGATTTGGAAGCATAACTTTAAGATGTGCAGAGTCATGAAAAAAAGAACAGAAACATAGTTGAAGTACCCCCGTGATGTCAACAGTTATTTTTTTTTTCCTATGGCAACAGTTTCTCCAAGGTCGAGGTGTGAAGCTGTACATATGTATCCGTTCCTCTTCGGAATGAGGTTTCTCTCTGGCGTATTCTGCTGTAAGAAGCAAGGAAAGGAAAGCTAATGTAGGGTGCAATAGAGATTATTTTCTTAATCATGTTAATAGTCTCGAGTGTTCATCTGGCTATTTTCTGCTGGACCACCAATGTACTTATTGTTGCGATGTCAAATAACACTTTGCCAAGAAGAAACCTTCTTAGCCGCACCTTATTTTTTACATTGTCCTTGACGCTTCTTAACTGTAAGTTTATCCTTTCCTTTGAAGGCCAAAGCTACGTGAGATTTTTTTATAATAATTGTCACACTCAGAATGATTGCTGCTTCACAGCAAACTGTACTCTGAAAGCTGTTTTGTCCAAAGATGGAATTAGGAACAGGGATTCTCGGAGGAAAAATGGCAGAGTAGCCCTAGAGCTAAGATATTATCTGCATTCAAATTCACTGAATGGTAATTGCAGAGAGTTAAATATCTTTTGTTATTGCTCACATCAGACGAATGAAATTTCCCATTCACAAAGCATATTGTCTGCATCCCATTTGCAGGGCATAATCTCAAGGAACGAAAGAGGATGTTAACCATTCAAGTTCTTTCCATGCGCTTTAGATATATATGGACTACTGTTTTGATGTGCCAGAGCTATGTCAGAGATGGCACATCTGTAGGAGTCCCTCCTATCATATAGTTTTATACTTATTATGTATGGTACTTTATTAATGCAAATGTTTTTCTTCATGGATTTATATTAGATAAAAAAGAAATTACCCAACTTTGTTTATTTCCTTAAAGTTGAATTGCACGTATTCACATTTTGCATAGCTACGTGATATCGATCATACCTGCAGCAACGCGTGGGGCTTTTGTCTAGTATATGGATGACCTCAAATACAACAATTTGGTACAGTAACTAGATCCTCACACCCGTGCAGAAGCCAACTACACTATACAGGTTCCATCACCGGTTAACAGCAGTCCCAGATTGAATTCAGTGCAGATAGCAAACACAAAAGAATTGCTGAAAAAATACCATTGAACTTGAAACACATTTCCAAAAGGCAACACAGTAACAATATCATAAAAATAAAATATTATCTTGTCGAGGTGTTAGTTGCTTAGATCTTTCAGTTCAAATGAACAGACACTCGGCACACTTGCGTGGTTAGCTGAACAGTCCGCTTTGTTGAGTTGCCATGGCACCCAGCAGAGTCTGGGCCGATGCTGGAAAACAGGAAGCCACGCTTAGTCATTAATTAGGGCTGTTCGGTTAGGTGGGATTAAGGAGGATTAAGGGATTGTTCGTTTTGTCCTGGAAGGGTACCGAACGGCTTAGAACAAGTGGAAATGCCTGGCCTGGTTTCAAAACACTCTCCGATCAGAAATGGCCGTTCGGTTAGGATCAGCTTGATTTAAAAATTTGTTCATTCCACCTATTCTTGCCTTTTTTTTACCTGTAACGAAACCATATCTATGCAGTGTTGGAACGAAAACGAAGACAAATATCAAAGGAGAGATTCAAACCCATGCTTTAACAGAACACATGTACGCAAGAGATGGATTAGAGGGAGTCAGGGATTCAATGCAACAATCGGTTTGAGTGACGAGGCGTGGAAATCAATACGACCAAGATAAAATATGGACTCCGAACAAGGCCTAAAGGAGGAATGAAGAGGATTAAATCTTGACCTAGCTTGTGAGAGATTGAATTCTCCCCATTCCAACTCAGGGGGCGTTCGGTTAATCCGGTCACAGGGTTGGATTAACTTGGAATGAGGAGGATTCATTCTTTTACGAGGAAGATCAGAATTTAACCCTCTCCATTCCTTCTCTGATCTTCCTCAGGGCTTGTTCAGTTGCTAGGGCTAGAAATCATTCTTAATAGGATTGACTCCCGGTATGAAATAAGTCATTCTGGGTTAATAATATAATTTTTATTTATGAGAAATTCTGTTAAGATGGGAATAAAATCCGAACTATTTCTTTATTTTTTTCTTCTATGACTCGAAATAAAAATACACCTCCGTAGAACCAAACCGGACCGTGAAAGATAAAATATAAGCATAGACCTGATTTTATTCCCAGTGAAATTTTCTATGATTCCTAGCCTAGCAACCAAATAAGCTCTCAATCTCTTCCAACCGAACAGGCCCTCAATCCTGGTTTACACCGGGAATAACCGAACATAGCCACTGAAAGCACACGCCTTGTGTCATTACCGGTAACTACGCTCTCACCGACCTCACCGTAAGCATGGATACGGGGAAGGTGCTCACAAGTGTGCATCTGGGTGATCGTGGAGGCCCCCCAGCAGTGTTCTCGGCATTTCTAAAACCATCTTTGCTTCCACCATGCATGGCTTGAATCAGTAAGTTGTGTTGCTAGCTCAAGTCTCTTTGATTGTTCTTTTCGCAGAAATTTTTAAGCTGTTATAATGATTGTGGCAGTAGTGTATAAATTTTCATTGTACTGTTGTAACTAACAACTGAATGAAGGTGCCCAAAATACTTCCTCCATCTCAAAATAAGTTTAAATTTGGATTTTATATAATCTAATTTTGACCATCAATTTCTATATATTTTTATTAAAAATTAATTAAAATATGAGACTTGTACTTTTAAAATCATCATAAAAAATACTTTCAAAGTATATTTTTTATATTGTTAAAGTTGATTAAATTTATAGCAAATACTTATATTTTTTTTATAAGAAACAACAATTATAGGTGACATATTACCTCTCAGGAAGTAACTGGTCGGCTTGTCCCCTTGAGATCTACTAGTGTAAGAGCCTTTCTCCAATGGCTCTCTAAATTAACTCCCTATACTAAGATATAGGATATGATTAGAAAAATACCTCTCCAGCAGTTCTCTAAATAAGGTCCCTAAACTTAGGAAGTTCCAAATTAAAGGGTGTTGCTCCTCAAATTTAGAGACATCATTGGAACTCCCAAAAGGTCAAACTGCATCTATTCTCTTGTCTCAAAGCTAGTCACGGAGTGCAGTGGAGTCTAAGTACTGAGATTGAAAAAATATTTATCAATGAAAAAAAATGTAACGCTACCTTTGACTATATTTGCTACTCTCTTCGTCCCATAATAAGTGACGTTTTTGACTTTTTAAAATCGACATTTGACCAATTATCTTATTCAAAAAATTTATAAAAATAAAAAAAATAAATAAGATAAGGTTAAAGTATTTCTAATAAATAATCATTTTACAATAAAATAAATTTATTTTCACAAAAATTTTAAATAAGACAAATGATTAAAGGTAAATGTTTAAAAAATTTAAAACGACACTTATTTTAAGACAAAGGAGTAGTTACTTTATAAACACACAGTCATATATACTTGGAGTCTAATAAGGCCAACAAACTTAGGGTACTCGACTCTAAGGTATTTGGACCTGGAGTTTAGAACCGAGGTTTTAGAGACAATCTCAGACTAGTTGATGACGTGGCTAAATTTAAAAATTATTTTAGGAATGATTATGAGGAGCTGTTGGAGAAAGGTAATTGTTTTACTCCCAATAGAGTTTAAGGACTTCTTAAATCTAACTTTAGGAAGTAAATCACTACTCGTTTTTCTTTTTCTATGTACACGGTAAAATGTCCTCAACACAGATGAGTTAGACTACGTGCACATCGAAAAATGCACATAGAATTATCTCTTATTATAAATATGATGGATAAAATCTTTACACAAACACCTCTTATAAATATAATAGATGAGCTTTTCTGAATCTCTCAGATCATCTGTCTACACAGACCATTGTTAGTTAATAAAACATAACTACTTAAAATAAATATATAAGATAAAAAAATATTGTTGAAAAACAAAACAAATTCATTTTAAGCGCATTAGCCTTGAAAAGAAAAAATCTATCTCGTAACTGCCCTCACAATCTAACTGCTAGCATTCTGTTTCCTCATTTTTTTTTTGTGTTAATTACTACTGCCGTCACTAGCCAGCCAATGACCTCGTAGCTGCTAATCGTGCAGATGAAGGGCCAAGAATCACGTGCATGCCCCGATGTTTCTAATAGAAATACGCCAATGAATCGTAGACAAAGTATTCTGGCTAATACGCATATGAAAAGTAGATAGAGGGAGTACTTAATGCTTAAAAAATGAGAAAATTCAAAATTTAATATTAATATATTATTTTTTAAAATTAATATTTTTTATTAGACCGTAACGTTAACACGGGTAGCGAAACTAGTATTATAAGAAAATGTTGGAGATGCTCTAATGGATGGCTCAGTTTTTTGGAACTACATATAGAATCAGCGTAATTTTAAATGCAGTAACATTCGATGTCACATTGTGCGACCTAGGTCCTGTATGGAACAACACATATTATAATAAACTAGATTATATAATCTTTACTGATTCTAAACATAGTGATCCATTACCTAGATTGTAAAAACTGAAAACCCCAAATTATATAAACTCATAATCTAGACTACCCCAGCTAAAATTTGATTATGACTTTTAAAAAGACAAATTACCATTCATTATTAGCAGATAATTATAAAGATTTGCCACTTACCTATTTAAAAAAATGAAGGGCAAACAAGTCATTAGATAAGGGAAAAAAAACTAAAAACGAGTTTATATAATCCAGCCTCCAAACGCCTCCAAACAGATAATGTTTATAAATTCTAGATTATAAAAACTACCCACCATAATCCAGCTTTTAATAATCTGTGTTGATTCCCAACATGACCTTACAAAAATTATGAAAATGGCATATGCATCGTTCGTTAATTTTATTTGGTTCTCTCTGCTGCTCTTTTTATTAGTCCCCTTCAGTAGACGGTCAAATACATCGCAGATCATCTGTTATTCTTCTTACCCGTATCTAACTATCTACTGCCCTTCTTTACACCCTGCTGCTAGTCTCACTACCCATGCTAACGCTACAGTTTAAAAAAATATTGATTTTAAAAAATAATATATTTAATATTAAAAATTTGAAATTTCTCATTTTCACTATAAATTAGCGGATGGATGGAAGCAACCGAAAGCAATAACTAACAAATTTTGTTGATGGCATATAAAAGTTGTTTGAAATAAAGAGTTCGCCTCCACATGTGCTCACGTCCCTACAAGAAAAAAGATCAATTTTATGGTGCATTCCAATGTTTTTCAATAATTTTTTCTAATCTCATGTATTTGTTTCGGGTAGTTGTGTTTTATTAACTAGTTGGTGTGGGTCTGAGATCTGTGACATTTAGAAGAGCTTATTTGTTAGATTTGTAAGGGGTATCGAGATTTCATCTGTTAGATTTGTAAAAAAAACAACTCTGGATCCATTTTTTGTGTGCACACAGTTTAACCCATCTCTGTTGGGGACGTTTTACCGTGTGTACCTTAAAAAAGAAAAAAAGTGCTTTTTGAGAGTAGTGAAATACTACTCCATCCAGTTTTAAATTATTGACATAGTTAACTTTTCACATCAACTTTGATCATTCATCTTATTCAAAAAAATTATTTCAATGTGTAAAATTTTTAGTGGCGATTTAAATTTCACTAATGATAAATCAAGTAATAATAAAATTTTAAACATTTGAACAAATTTCTTGAATCTCCACTCCTTAAAAAGCAAGGTTTTTTTTTTACGTACACACGGTAAAATATCACCAACAGAGATGAGTTAAATTATGTGCACATAGAAAATACACCTAAAATTATCTCTTCTTACAAATCTGACGGATGAAATCTCTCCACGTACACTTCTTACAGATCTAACGGATGAGCTTTTTCAAATCTCCCAAATCTTGGGCCCACACCTATCATTGTAGTTAGAAAATACAACTAATCAGAACAAATATATGAGATCCAAGAAAAATTGTTAAAAAACAAAACAAACTCATTCATTATATTGGAATGTGGTACGGAGATACCGTGATCTCGTGAGGGCGGCGCATCAAGTTGACTCTTTTCCTTTTAGTTTTTTTATTAGTTTCACTGGATTTGCTATTCTTTAATTCCTATCTCTACTTTTTAGATTTTATTCATAGGCCACTGCTATTTTAATGACTAATAACTTTGTGTTGATACCTCGCATATTTTATTTGGAAACCGTATGCTAACGCTATGGTAATTTATAGTGAAAAATGATAAACTTTAAATTGTAATATTAACATATTTTTTAAATTAATATTTTTTTAAGATCGTAGCGTTAACACGGGCATCAAGACGCCACTTATATGTCCTATATATTTAAAATTCACTTATTTTCTGATATGTACGCCTGACAAAACGTCTCAAAGAAAGATGAGTTAGATTACGTGCACATTAAAAAATGTACTTAGAGTTATTTTTTTTATAAATCTAACAGATGAAATCTCATCACAAATACCTATTACAAATCTAACAGATCCAGATCTCCGAGATTTTTGAGCTCACAAAGATCATTGTTAGTTAACAAATACAACTATGAAACAAATATATGAGATCAAAGAAAGCTGTTGAAAAACAAAACAAATTCATTTTAGGTTAATATTAATATTAATGATGAAGAATGAGAAATTTCAAATTTTAATATTAATATATTATTTTTTTAAGTTAATATTTTTTCTTAAATCGTAGCGTTAGGAAGGGTATCGGTGTCAGTAATTTAAAAGCAGAGGGAGTATGTGCTTGGAAAAATATCATCTGCTTGCTTGGCCGTGGTACCAATCTAATCACAGATTTATATTTTTAGAATGGTACTTAGAATTCTTTTTGAATATAAATCACAGTTAAAGACAATCTTATAAACACATGCATATGACTGAAACAATCCTCTACTATTTAACACGATTAATTCATTTATCATATTGGCTCGACTACAAGCTAGTACTACAAACTAATATTCTGCCAGTTTTCCAATACTCAACTACTACTTGCCGAGCTTGGACTTGTGCGACAGGACGATCAGGTCGGCGAGCACCTTGTAGGTGGTCTGCGTCGGGTGCACCGAGTCGAAGAACATGAACTGCTCCGGCGACTGTTCTGCGGCAACGAACTGGTGCACAGCTCTCCCATCTCCACCAACCCTGTCCCGCAGCATCCAATATTTGCCTGGATGAAACCTGCAAATTAACGCATACATACACACGAATCAAAAAGATGATCACTAGCTGCTTCGATGCGATGCGATGCGATCTACTAAGTAGTTTCCTCGTATGCATGCTCACCGTATTTTGAGGGGGTCGAAGCCATGTCCATGAGCGGGTTGTAGACGTCGATGTACGTGAACGACGAGCCGGCGGCGTCGGCCTGCAGCTTGGTCAGCATCTGCTGGAGCTTGGTGTTGTAGTTCTGAGCGGCCATGTTCTGGTCCTCGATGCAGCCTCCGAAGCCCAGTGGCGGCTGCTGCAGGTGCAGGCTCCTCTGCACCGGTAGGCATCCCACCGGAGGCAGCCCGGCCACCATGAAGTGCCGGGCTCCCAGGTTGTACAGGCTCTGCGCGGCATTGTTTGCGGAGACAATTAACGACACCGATATTCTAATCTACTGTGATCCAGGAAGTGTTTTACTAGATCGATCGATTCATACCTTTATGTTGGATTGCAAATTGCCGATGAGGTAGTCGCTGTACTGATCGATGGTGGGGAAGCTCCCGGTCCGGAGCGGCAGGACCGTGTACAACGTGAAGTCGTTGGTGCCGGCGGAGATCACGTACAGCGCCTTACCGACGATCATGGCGACGTTAGCCGAGCCGATCCGGTTCAGCAGATCCTGGAAGTCGCTGATCTGCGAGCCGAACGTGGACACCATCGCGGTCTGCGCGGTGAGGTCGTCGAGGCCGGAGCCCCCCGACGCGAAGCTGACCCCCGTGGTGGCCTCGGCGACCGTGAGGTTTCCGTCGTGGTACGCCGGGAGGAGCTCCTTGATGCCGAGCGACTCCACGATGTAGTCGGTGATGAGCTTGCCGTTCGAGAACCGCCCCGTGGCCACGCCCCCAGGGAAGTCGCGGCCGTAGGGCGCGTGGTCGGCGCGCACCAGCGTCGACAGGCGGTTGTTGTTGCCCGGGTCCAGCGTCGAGTCGCCGAACGCGAACACGGCGGGGATGTCGTGGTTCGAGGCGCGGCTAGATGGCGTAGACCGCGCGGCGCCGGCGAAGGGGCAGGAGAGGAGGACGGCAGCGACGAAGAACGCGACGGTGGCTATGCTAGGCGCCATTGCGTCTTCGAAGAACACGAAGGCCTCTATGCTTCGTATGGTGGCGCGTTCTGGGATGTGGTCCCAGGGGCAGGGACCGGTGGCATTATATAGCACCCAGCAGGGACAGAGATTGGGCACGCGTGTTGAACGGCATACTAGCTGATAAGTCCGAATCCTAACCGTTTAACTGGTTGACCGATGATTCAGTTGTAGACGTGAGCCTATCTAACTAAATTTTCCTATAATCATGCAGGCGGTTTGTATCTCATCTGTTATGTCCATTTAACTCCCTTACAAGTTTACAATCATAATTTTTTACTTAGCACCTTTAATAAAAATGTTGAGTCATCTTACTCCGCTGGATATATCATACTCCATCTGTTCTTAAATTAATGTCGTGATTGACTTTTAACATCAATTTCGATCATTTATCTTATTAAAAAAGTTTGATGAGTATTATATGGTTTATTATAATTTACTTTATCATTAAAGTTAAAACAAAAAGTTTAAAGTTTATATTAAATTTTAAAGGTAACAATAATTTAGAAATAAAGAGAGTACAGCTTAAACAACACTTACGATTATTGCAGTCAAAGTCGATTGCCCGATCGTGATTCTTGGCAATCTTTCCCAAAAGCAGGCAGCTGAACAGCAAGTTGATCCATTGTGAACGACCGATGGATCGGCCACCGAGGACAGCACGGGTCACGCGGGGTACAGGTAGGGATGAAAAGGATTTTTCCGTTCTGATCGGCTTTCGTATGCTATACTAGGCAATTTTTCCGCTCATTTTTCTTATTTTGTAAGTTTACAACTTTACTAGCTAATGATCATCAGGTTCAACTGTTCTGCCTTTTATTGACCATCACAGTGTTAAGGCTCTGTTTTGCTCTTTCGCCGTTGGCAAAAATTTTTGTGGTCAACATTTCCTATCTTCCATGGAATCTAGTCAATGTCTAATTGTTGGTGTTCTCTGTGGTGCTTCCGAGCAGATCGGGAGGGGGTCGAGAGAGAGAGGCTTTACCTTCGGTGGTCGGCACGGCCGACGCGGAGGAAATCCTTGCCATCCCCTTGTTTTTTGTCGGTGACGTCCGTGCTCGAGCGGCGATGACGGGAGAAGAGGACCGGGGTCTTCGGTTGACGGCGAGCTCGGGGTCGGTGCTTGATTTTGATGTGGCGGCGGTGATAGGGAATCTCGTCGCTGGCAGCGCACCCTCACATATCGGTCTAAGGTTTAGATTGTCAGGTGAGGTTGCGGCGGCGGCCAACCTTGTGGTGCATGCCACGGCCCCCCACCTTTTTTTTTATTGTTGCGCTGTGTGACGGAGGCCCACCAGCCATATGGTTGGGCGCCTCAGATCAGGGTGCGTCAAGGGTTCAGTTGGCCGTTGGGCCAACTGGACGGGATCAATCTAACATTCTCCCTCTTGATCTCAGTCTACACTTTAACTTTAACTTTTATACTTTCAATTTTACTCGTTCCATCACAGATTAGTGCATAGAACATGTCTCATCGTCACGATCAATTGTCGATAGATTTAACAGCTACAATACAACTCTCTGTTCTGAAATAGTTACTTATCTTTGAGTTCTGAAATAGTTACTTATCTTTGGGCCATCTTTTCGTCCAAGAATCATAGCCTTTCCCTTAAACCTATGCCGCCTTAAACCCATGCCGGCTACATGTTCTCTGAACACGTTGGGTGGTAAGCCTTTTGTAAGCGGATCCGCTAACATCTTTGTGGTACTTATACGCTCAAGATTTATAACATGATCCCGAACTTTATCTTTCACAACATATTACTTTATGTCAATGTGTTTGGCAGCACTACTTGACTTATTGTTGTGAGCGTATGTTACTGCTGGTTCATTATCACAGTACAACTTAAGTGGTCTATTGATGTCGTCAACCACTTTTAAACCGGATATGAACTTATTTAGCCAGTTCATCTGCCCCGTGGCCTCATAACATGCTACAAACTCAGCATACATTATGGACGATGTAGTGACGGTTTGTTTTGAGCTTTTCCACGATATAGTCCCTCCTGCGAGAGTGAACACATATCCGGATGTCGATTTTCTATCATCTCCCGCATAAACAGAATCTGTGTACCCCGCTGTATAGAGCGAATCTGATCTTGTATATGTCATCATGAGGCCTTTCGTTTCTTGCAAATAACGCAAGACTTTTTTTACCAATTTTCAGTGCTCTATTCCAGAATTGCTCTAGAATCTGCCAAGTAACCCGATAACAAACGCTAAGTCAAGGCGCGTACACACTTGAGCATACTGTAAGCTTCTGACAGCTGAAGCATATGGAACCGCTTTCATTTGATCGATTTCATATTGGTTACTGGGGCATTGAAAATCTTCATATCTGTCGCCCTTAACTATAGGAGCAGTGAAGGACTATATTTATGCATACCGAATTTTTTTAAGACTTTTTCTATGTATGCCTTTTGTGACAGTCCCAATACCCATTTATTTCTATCTCGATGAATTTCGATCCCTAGAACGAACGAAGCTTCACCAAGATCTTTCATATCAAAATTTGAGGACAAAAACTTCTTCGTTTCCAGTAGAAGACTGACATCATTACTAGCCAGTAAGCTATCATCTACGTATAGGATTATGAAGATAAACTTTTCATTCTTAAACTTTACATAAACACAATTGTCCTCTATATTCTCTTTAAACCCAAATTTTTTTATCGTACTGTCGAACTTCAAGTACCACCGTCTTGAAGCTTGTTTTAACCCATAAATCGATTTCTTTAGGCCGCATCCTATTCGTTCATTTCTTTCCACGACAAAACCTTTCGGTTGTGTCATGTAAACGTTTTCCTCCAAATCCTCATTGAGAAATGCTGTTTTTACATCCATCTGATGTAATTCTAAGTCATAATATGCTACTAATGCCATTATGATTCTAAAGAAATCCTTACATGAGACTGGATAAAAGGTCTCATTGTAATTAATCCTTTCTCTTTGCGTCAAACTTTTTGCCACAAGTCGCACTTTATATCTTTCTACATTCCTTTGGGAGTCAAGTTTTGTTTTGTAGACCCACTTACAGCCTGTTGTTTTGCCTCCTTTAGGAATTATTTCCAAGTCATAGACTTTATTAGTCTTCATGGACATCATTTCTTCTTCCACGGCCTCAAGCTATTTTGAAGAATGTTTACTTCTCATAGAACCTTCAAATGAGGTGGGATCATTCTCCATTTGAAATTCCTCTGTATGATAAATTTCATAATCATCAGGAATAGCTGATCTTCTAACTCTTTAAGACCTCCTCGGGGCCTCCTCATTTGGCACATTTTCTGTTTGAGGCTGTTGTTGCTCTCCCTTATGTGTGGCAATGGATTCTATAGGATTCTGAAGAACAGGTTCCTCATCCATATTCATTGTTGCCACAGGAGGAACAATAACAGGTGCTGGCATCACAGTGTCTTGCATTGTCGGTGCAGCGACAGCAAGTAGTGAGAAAAATAGCTCTTGAATCATCGGAGTGGGCGCATATGCCCGCTTCTCTTCAAGGTCAATTACTCGAGCTACTTTGCTCCCCTTCATCATCTCATCCTCTAAGAAGACAGCGTGTCTCGTTTCTACAAACTTTGTATATCTGTCTGGACAGTATAAACGAAAACCTTTTGACTTTTCAGGGTAGCCAATGAAATGATAACTTACTGTTTTGAGATCAAGCTTCCCAATGTTTGGGTTAAATACTTTAGCCTCAGCAGGGCTCCCCCACACACGTAAGTAGTTTAATGAGAGAACTCTTCCTGTCGACAATTCGTACGATGTTTTGGGCACCAACTTATTTAGTACTCTATTAAGAATATGAATGGCGGTTTTTAACGCCTCCATCCACAAACTCAATGGTAAAGTGGAATAACTCATCATCCTTCGCACCTTGTCCATCAGGATACGGTTACGTCTTTTAGCTACTCTATTTTGCTGAGGTTTGCCTAGTGTAGAATACTGGGCTACTATGCCATTCTTCTGTAAGAACCTTGCAAAAGGTCTAAGAATTTTGCCATATGGGGTATGCCGACCGTATTACTCCCTCCCCATAGTCGGATCAAACTATCTAAATCTTTAATTGTGTTGGTTTTTAACTTCAGCCTTAAATATTTTGAATTTATCAAGGCTTTTGTTCTTTCTTTGATCGGATAAATATAGCCATAACGGGAGTAACTATCCGTGAATGTTATGAACGAGTTATAACCGTTCACACTTTTCACAGGGAATGGACCACAAATGTCTGTGTGAATAATTTGTAGAATTTTTGTGCTTCTTTTGGCATCTTTCTTAATTTTTTACATACTTTCCTTTAATGCACTCTCTACATTGTTCTAAATCTAAGAACTCTAATAGAGTAAGAATATTATTCTTTATTAATCTTTCTATTCTCTCCCTCGAAATATGGCCTAAACGACAGTGCCATAATTTCTATGAAGCATCATGAGTTCTCTTTCGTTTTTTGTTTACATTCGGAGACGAGGGTTCATTCATTTTGTCGCATGCAACGTTTCTATCATCGCATACAACATTCACATCATCACGTATCATTTTGTAAGATGAAAAGGCCAACACATTCTTTATTAAATATTATTTCGCACTTGTCATTTCTAAAACGACAATCATAACCATCATTGTCTAAACATGAAACACTAATCAAGTTTCTCTGTAAAGAGAGAACATAAAGAACATCTCTAAGTAAAAGAGTGAAGCCATCAGCTATCTCTAATGAAAGATCACCAACGGCTTCAACATCTGCTTGGACTCCATTTGCGAATTTAACGCATCTTTATTTTCTTTGTGTAGTCCTCGTCAAACGGAATTCCTGCAAAGAATTAGCAACATGAACAGTTGCTCCTAAGTCAATCCACCAAGTGGATTTTGAATATTGCACATATAGGGATTTATTTATGAAAGTAATAATGTTCTCACCTTTCTTTGCCATGATCATCTTTAAGTAATCAGGACAATTTTTCTTGTAATGTCCTGTCTTCTTGCAGTGAAGACACTGATCTTTTTTCACAGCAAACTTGTTCTGTTGAGGCTGATGTACCATGAGAGCTTTTCTCTTATTCTTTTTCTTATTATCTTTCATATAGTTGATAGAACCACCATATGAAGCTTTTATTCTTTCCTCCTGTTGCACACACATAGCAATGAGCTTCTCTAAGTCCCATTTCTCAAGCTGTATGTTGTAGTTAACAACAAAAGTATCAAACTCTTTGGGCAAGGAAGCAAAAATTAGATGGATAAGAAACTCATCCTTGAGAGCCAAATCCATTGGTTTCAGCTTAGATGCCAAGTTTTTTATCCTTAGTATGTGCTCTCTTATACCACTGCCACTACCAGAGTACCTTTCTGTCACAAGCTGCTTGATCAGCTGTGTTGCATATGTCTTTGAAGAACCAGTGAACTGATTCTTTATTTTGTCAAGGTACTCTGTGACAGTGTCACACTCTGGGATTGAGCCTATAATTGCAGGTTCAATTGTGTTCTTTATCACAGTCAAACATTTCTTGTTGGATGTGACCTATTTCCTATGCTCAAGGTCATAGAACATCTTTAAGAGAGCATAGTCCCTCTGTCTAGTCTGCCAAACAGCATCAGTCTCATTTTCTTTTCTCACTGGCTCCTCAGGCTCAGTGGGACGTGCTGTGGTGAGAATCCAGTCCACCTCAGCCAAGATAAATGCTAAGTCTATCTTTTTCTTTCACTCACCGTAGTTATCTCCTTTGAGAGTGGGGATCTCTTTGATAGAACTCATCAAGTTGTATCTACCTGAAAAATAATTCAAGTAAAGTGAGAACATAACAACAAAATCATATGCCTTAGTTCCAACGTTGGTCAAAATTAAGACATATAATTTGTCTATACATTAAATCTACATCACCGTTGGGCAGAAATAGAAATAATGCGTAAATAATTATCAATTAAAAATTATAATACTGTTATTATCAACGTTGTTCAGAAAATAACAATATCATAATTATCTAAAATTGTATCTATTTTTTAAAATTAAATTCTCCTGTTGGTTCGAATTTAATAATGAAATTAACAAATTTAAGTACGCAGCGGAAAATAAAATTTTCTCTATTTTTCAGAAGCAATTATTGTACTTTTCTATTCTGTCAAAAATATTTCGTTGGTTCAATTTTTGACAGAAATAATTAAGCAAATTTATTAAAATTATCAATTAAAATGCTTCTGAAAAAATATAAACAAAAAATTATTTGAATTTGGGCCGAAATCCAGCGCAGTCCAACTTGCTACAGCAGTGCGCGCGCGGCCGACTGTTCTCTTTCGGCCCAGTTCAACACGCCGCGGGAAAACGGCCTGCACAACCTGGGCTCGGGCCGATTTTTCTCACCCCGCCTGGGCCGAATCCGGCCCATCTCGACGCCGATTGCTCGCGACCGTTGGATCGTCGATCGACGGCGCCACAGATGAGTTGGAGGTATAAAACCCTTCGCGCCGCGCTCCCCGAAACCCTAGCCATTCGCTCTCACAGCCCGCTCTCTCTCGCGCTCGGTCTCTCTCTTCGCCGGAGCGCCGCGCGTCGGCCATGGCGCCGCCGCACGTTCCTTGCCGGTGC
>BCLG01000418.1:161093-176501 GCA_001602295.1 Zoysia matrella | reverse complement strand
TCTGGATCTGGGGTTCTTTGGCTTTGTAGGCTCTCGATCTGCTCGATAGGGTTGCTCTGGTACCATTGTTGGTGTTCTCTGTGGTGCCTATGAGCAGATCGGGAGGGGGTCGAGAGAGAGAGGGGCTTTACCTTCGGTGGTCGGCACAGCCGACGCGGAGGAAGTCCCTGCCATCCCCTCGTCCTCTGTCGGTGATGTCCGCGCTCGAGCGGCGATGGTTGGAGAAGAGGACCGGGGTCTTCGGTTGACGGCGAGCTCATGGTCAGTGCTGGATTTCGATGTGGCGGCGCTGACGGAGAATCCCGTCGCTGGCAGGGCACCCTCACAAATCGGTCTAATATTTGGATTGTCAGGTGGGGTTACGGCGACGGCCAACCTCGTGGTGCGTGCCCCAGCCCCCCATCCTTCCTTTTATTGTTGCGCTGTGCGACGGAGACCCACCGGCCATATGGCTGGGCGCTCTCGATCAGGACGCGTCAAGGGTAACGGCCAACTGGACGAGATCAATTTAACACTAATTTGCACATTTGATCAGGATGAGTATGTAGTTTTGAAATGTTTAGCATGAAAAATATGTTTTTACTATTCTCAAAAATACATTTTTGTTGCTAAAATTTGCAAAAGTACAAACTATATCTAGATTTATTTACATATTAAATAACATACTCTCCGATTTAAAATACTGGCATTGTTGCCTTCTAATAATATTTTTGACCATTCATCATATTTAAAAATTAGTTTAAGTATGTAAAATTATTAGTCATGTTTTAAATACATTTAATAATAAAAAATTGTAAATATATATAATATTTCTTATAATTTTTAATGAAATGAATAATAAAATAAATTATAACAAAAGACAGCGTGTCGCACGCCGCATGCAAGATAGCGGAGAAAAGGACAATGTTGGGCTGGGCCAGAGCAGAGCAGGCCGGGGAGGAGGGGAAAGCAGCTTGGATCGGACCTAGAAAGAGAAGCGGGCTGTGGCACGGCAACGGACGTAGAAAAATTTGGCCACGGCAATTTTTGTTAATTTGATCTTAATTTTAGGGTGTTACAGAGAAATCTTCCTTGCCATTCACCTCTTGCAAACACAGTCTCTCCGTTCGAAAATTATTATCATCTGTTTGTTCGGCAATAGTAGCAGATTTTACAGTAGACCTAAATAATGTGTACCTTCCATTTGTGTTGATCTCGATGTTTAAATTATTCTTTTACCTTTTAGGAGGTAAAAACTCTCTAATAATTATTAATTGCAATATCACTCAGTGAAAAGTAATTAGTGGGTTTTAGTAGGTGACGGTAATAAAAACATATTGTCTACTGATATTAATTTATCTCTTTATATTTTCTACTCAAATCGACAGATGAGATCGAATTCATGTCTAATGCGCTCTTTTTAAAATAGAGTATATGCTACTGCAGGCTCGACCTGATATAACGGCTGGTTCTGGACTTGCTAAAGGTGATGTTCTCGTGCTGCACTTGAACATCTCCCCTCAAAATTATGCATCTTCACTTCAACGACAAGACATGGCTAACCCGCTTTCGGATGCATGTTAGTGCGACGGCTTTCTTGCTAGTTGCTCAATCCAATTTCTTGTTTCTATCTTGTCAAAGTCTAATTTCAGCTTTACAGAGCAAAATTAAAGAATCGTTGATACTGAAAGAAGAGGTAGATCCCCATCACTCAAAATCAACTTCGCCCATTTAATTTAGTCCACTAAGTTAGTCTAATATTCTAAGTAGCTTTACGGCGAATCAGTGACTGAGTTTAGTGCACATAGTGAAAACTGTAGCATACTCTCGTTTCTCTGTTAGACAGTGTATTCCCTTAATATTCATAATTCAAGTCGTTTTTACAATGCATGGTCTTTAAAATATAATTTTAACTTCTATTTTTTCTAAAAATATGCATCAAAAAGTGATGAATATATACTTTTATGAAAGTACATTTTAACACAAATCTAGCTATATAATTTTCATATTTCTAAACTTAACAATTTAAAAATTATTTATAATTTATATTTCCAATGTTTGGCTAAAGTAATGTCCAAAATGTTTTGAATTAAGAGTATAGAGGGAGTACGTTGTTTTAATCTTTTCAATACCATCTTGCTCTGGGCTACTCACTAAGAACTAGATCTATCCAAAACTCCAACCGAGTCACACGCTGCAGCTGAAGCCATATCGTTTTATCTAGAGCTACGTATCGTTCATTTGCTAAACATGAATTCCCCAAGCTCTCTCATTCCCAACGTCGACGCGCGCGGACCGCCATGGACTTTATCATTCACTCCGCTGCTTATCACTGTTTCCGGTATGCAATAGAAAATGTAGTGTTTCATATGATCTGTATATATATATTGTAGCTAGTTACAGAATTAGAATTCTATAGCCGAACCGGTTTACACATTAGAACTGCATGGACGATGGAATCAGATTCGTGGCCTTGTCCAACGCGCCCCCAACAAACATCCCAACAACCTAGCAGATCCAGCACAATGATCAAAAACAGAAACGTAAACTCAGCCATGTTTCAAGCATGACCAAGATGTGACATCAAGGAGGACGAGTGAAAATTTAAAAAGGGAAAACCTTGCCTCTTTTTTTTTTCAGGAAAACTAACAGAAGCTTTATATCACAAAATCAAGATTACAATCGAGCATTCTTTAGGAGGTGCAGAATACCAATCAACCAACTACATGTAACAGTTTCCTGATCGGAAAACTTCGCAACAGTGTCCTGCCAAGTTTGCTTCATGGAAAGCAAAATTTAAAGAAAAGTAACTGAATTTTCTCCTAAGCTCTTGATATCAGGATGGACATCAGTTAGCTGCTGCTGGTTCAGACGCAGATCGATGACTAGTACTCCCAACTCAAATGTCTGTCATGTGTTCCTATGCATGTTCGTTGCTTTGCTTAAGTAAGCACATTCAAAAAATTCATAATGCAATTGCTGCTGGAACCAGCTGTTGGAACCAATAACATAACACTGTGCTTACTAAACCAAAAATAAGATGAGATGAAATTGAGGGGCACATCAACAGATTAATAATGCAATTGCTGCTGGAACCAATAACAGAAAAGTGTTTATTGAACAATTAATGAGATGAGATGAAAGTGGAGGGCACATCCAACAAATTCATAATGCAATTGCTGCTGGAACAAATAACAGAGTAATCTGGTTACTGAACCTATAACAAGACGATATGAAAATCAGAGGCACATCAATCATCAATCAGATTTATAATGCAACTGCTGCTGGTACCAATAACAGACAACTGTGCTTACTAAACTAATAACAAGACGAGATGAAATGCAGCTGAGAAAAAAATAAATCAATTTTTTTTTGGGAGGGTGGGGAATAAGAAAGTGTAATCACCTATATTCCATCTGTAAAATGCAAGCTCTGAATCTCAAAGCAAGCTAGCATAGCCATGGCACATTATTACCTAAGCATATTGGGCATTACACTTCCTTTCCGATATCCATTAATTTCACAAGTACAAACCTATATGAAAAACAAAAAAAGCAGTTATCATTTAAAATGTTTCAATAATATGGAAAAAATATTTAAATTATCCATTATTGGGACGAAAAGTTTGGCAGGCTCAATAGGCCAAAACTATTCAAAAAACAATAAATATATAGAATGATCACAATAAGTGTGGTCACAGAATTTTTCGGACTAAGTGATGCATAACAAAGTATTTTGCCAGTAGCCAATTTGAAACTGACGTTAAAGATGTTGAAAAGCTGATTTCTAACAACAAACAAATATCAAATACAGGGTATAAGATGAAAAACAGAAGTTATAGATAATGCTTATACAGTGAGCTTTATGGAATTCAAATGCAACAAAATCCATACAAAATCAGCTGGTGGACGGGATGTCAACAGAAGCTTGTGCGTTGATCTGAGTAATTAAAATATCTAAACAGCACGACACCTATCATGGGCATCGAGATCGGGATAGCAATGATAGACGAATATACCAGGCATTCAGAGTTTGGCAGCAGCTGTGCGCATCATGGTTCATGGCCACGAAAACGGTGAATGATCCGATGAACAACTAAAAACATAACCCTAATACAGGCGAAGCTATCATCGATGATATAATCACGTCAGCTTGACGGGTATCAGATTCAACCCGCCGCAATTGAATAACAAAAAAAACCCACGCACCCTGTTGCGCTTGGCCAGAGAGCCAGGCATCGTCGGTGGCGGCGGCTGGTGAGATCAGCGGCCAGATAGCGACGACGTGCCCTTCTCACTGCTCCTCCTTGGCCGGCGAGATGACTCATCGAGGCAGAGGCCACGGCCAGTGCGACGCTCAAGCAGGCGGGCAATGCGGCACGAATCGTCGAAGTAGGGTCAGGTGGGCGCGGCGTAGTGATTCGGGGCAGTGGGGCGCGCGCTCGGCACGGTTGTCGGGCAGGGGGCGCGGCGCTCGGGGAGCCTTGCGCGTCGGGGTAGGTGTGCGCGGCGTAGTGACTCAGGGCAGTGGGGCGCGCGCACGGCACGGCGAGTCGGGGCAGGGGGCGCGGCGGCGCTTAGGGAAACGAGCGTGTCGGGGCAGGGTAAGGTGGGCGCGGCGGCGCACAGGCAAGATGCTGCGTCGCCACAATTCTGCTTCTCAATCCCTCCAAAACGTGGGGGGCATTGGTTACTAGGCACGAAGGAACCTCTTTGAGATGCAGTTGTACAGATGAACCGGTTCGGTTTCAGAATCCTTATTCTATAATTAGCTATAAATAAATAATACTATATATATAACATAGATTGTTAAAAGCATGATATTTTATTTTTTAAGCAGATAAGCTAGGGTTGGTGGAAGTGTTAACGATACATTGATTTTGAGGTCAAACACGTACCTTACGTATGACAAGGTATTACACAAACAAAATTGAAATATGGTAGCTGGATGCCTTCATTGAGACTGCCCGGCTATGTTAATTAAGAGAGCTCTAGAAATGTGATGCGGTCGTCTGAGTTGATCACAAAGGTCGGTACTCGTGTCATTATCAGAGCGTAACTAATACTAATATTTATCACACATGATACACTTAGTAGACATATGTTATCACTTATTAGTCCTGAATATGCTACGGAGTAGTACACGACTCCGGCACGTCGCTTTTCACAGTGGTTGTCAGTTTCTGTGTCTTCAGTATTTATATATATGCAAGAGCATCTTTCTTTGTGATAAGTAACTTTCATCTCGAAAAGTTGTGTACACTTTGTAAATTAGGGAAAAGGATATGCATATGCGTACATGGGTCTCAAGCTACGTGCGTGCGTGTGTGCGCGTGTTTGTGTGGCATTCCACTTTCACATCTGAGAAGGTAAAACTTACTGATCGAATGTGCAGGGAGGTTGAAAATTACAGCCTCCTCGTCAGAAGTCAACCCTGATCTGGCAGATCCCCTATATTTTGTTTCTATGATATATTGAAGTATAGTATATTAACGAAACCGTACCATGCCTCGGATGGAACCGCACGCCACATTCATCCCACCTAGCTAGCTCGTTCATGGATAAGGCTACCAGCAGCACACAAAGTCAAATTATCAAAAGTCAAATCCTCTCTTGGTCACAGAAGCTGCTTGTACTACTAGTACATGCATTAGTGGCGATTAATCTGCATGCTAGCTCGTTACGTGTTTCCGATCCAGACCTTTATTTTACATCTGTTAATCAAATTCTTAACAAGACATCTCATGCGTACGGGAATAGTGTTCCAAAACCGATTCAGAGGCACTGCATGCTACTCACCAGGAATCAATATTGAGGGGGGCTAAATATATTTTAGTGCGCTATTTTTTCATTGAGAGGGGCCAAATGCTTGAAAACTTGATGAAATTCAGTGTAAATTGAACAAATTTAGTGGAAAACCATGTAGGAGAGCCCCCCTTGTCTCCGCCACTGATGCTACTCTCTCTCCATTCCAAAATCGTTGTCATTACCACTTAGAAGGTGAAAGACCAATTTAATCATCGAGATCTACTGGTGATTTGAGTTTACATTAAAATATGTCTTTTAGAACAGATGAAGTACCTAATAGCCATGTACAACTTGCATTGAACCGCTGCTGTAGCTTATCATCAGCTTCTATGGCCCTGTTTGGTACAGCTGAAACTTAATAAAAAAGCAGCTTATTTTTCTAGCTGGTGAAAAGCAGCTGAAAAATAAGCTGCTGTTTAGTTCATTCTGATAAGCTGCTGAACTTAATAAGCTGTAAAATAAATTTGCTGTTTAACACAGCTTCTGCTTATTTTTGTGAATAAGCTAGAAATAAGTTGTGCCAGGGCCTATGTCTATACTCTTTTTCCGTGCTCCTGCCTGTAGTCATCCAGATAAGCTTGCTTACGAAGCGCTGACTCGCAGACCGACCATTATTTGTCACCTTCACCTCCACGCACGGCGGCTGTCTGCGAGGCAAGTTGACTTTGGCTTTGCACCTCTTGGTTTCGCACAGGGCCGTTGGAACAAGGGGCTACAGCTATGCTTACTACCAACAGCTTTGATCTAGTGCTATATTTCTAATGGAACAAATTAAAGAAAACTGCATTCACGTCAACAACAGCTTACAGGAATTGAAAACAAAGAAAAATAAGTAGGAGTATGTGCGTGAGGGAATTTTCCTTCGTATTTCCATGAGTGATTTCAGTCCGCGAATCATAATTAGGAGAGGCATTTGCATATTTTGGGTCTCGGTTCGTTACGCTTCAACAATTAGGACAGTAAGTGGATTTTTACTGTGACAACTTTAATTTCTATTTTGTTGTAGGTAGTAAACCATGGTGAAAATATAAAATATTGGTGGTTAATTGTGCCATTAAACTATCGGTACGCATATGTGATCACTGCACTTGGCAATTATGTAGATACATGGGCAATGTTTGATAGAGGAACCTGCTCCTACACAACCAGTACAACGACCAAGGCTCTGCATTTCAGGTTCCAACCACTCCGAGGCTAGGAAAAAAATTCCGGTATAAAAAAAATATCGGAGGTCACCGATAAATGCGATATTTCGGATATATCGGTAATTTCGGTGAATTAATTTAAATACTTTTAAAACTAATTTACACAAACTCACAAGGAATTGCTATTAATTTATAAGACAATATGGTTGTGTATACAAACAAAGTATTTTTCGTTGATTATGCATACTAAGCGATGAAATTTCGGTGATAAAAAAAATATCGGACCTCATTGATAAATACGATATTTCGGAAATTTCGGTGAAATTTCGCCGAAATTTTTTTCCTAGCTCCGAGGCCTTTCACTATCTCATGGCGCCATTTGATACGGCAAACACGACAAAGCTAGAGAAATCTAAGTTGAAGAATCTCATATCCGTACAGTCCAGACCTGTGTCCCTTACTCCCTTGCAATTCACATTGGTGATGGCCAGTGTCATGAAATTTTTTATTTGGATCACCAAAGTTCATAGTAGCAAATAAGCAAGTAGAACAAGCACAGCAAAAAAGTACTCCTTAATATTGCAATTTATTTCATGTTAGAGGGAAGTAAGGATTAAAAAGACATTGCCACATTGGACAATGTTTGCTTCAGAGCTACTAGAACACAGGTCAACTCCCAAGCTGACCAAAAGCGCTCTTCCAGGACGATGATCCAGAAGGAAAGCGATCCCGGCAGCGTCCTGATACCAGGATTACCTGAATGCCTTGCAAAGATATGCCTCGCGCTGGTCCCTCGGAGCTACCTCCCGGAGATCGACGCCGTATCGAGGAGATGGATGGCGTTCATCGGGAGCCAGGAGTTCATCGCTGTCAGGAAGGAGGTTCGAAGGCTTGAGGAGTGGGTTTATGTCCTGACCGCTGAAGCGGAAGGGAAGGGAAGCCGGTGGGAGGTGCTGGGAAGCCTTGATCGGAAGAAGAGGAGGACGCTTCCTCTGATGCCCGGACCCGCGAAAGCTGGGTTCGGTGTGGTGGTTCTTGGTGCGAAGCTTTTTGTCATGGCGGGCTATGATGCTGACCGTGGGAAGGAGTTCGTTTCTGATGAGGTTTACCAGTACGATGCTTGTTTGAACAGGTATGGTTACATCTTGGAAAAAGTACTATCAGGGACGTTAGATTATTATGCCAAATGATAGTATCGTTATCTCATTTTTGTTAAGTATCACCTGCTTTGGAAAACTGAAGAATTCAGGGATCATAACCAGCAGCGTACGTATCTACTTAAATGGATGGAAACATCGGACACTGATTCATTTCTGCTGAAATTTCATAATGTTGGTGCTTCCAAGCACCGTAGCTTTTTTGTGTTTGCTCTGGAGGGCTCACGTTGGAGGCTGGAAATCGTGGAGCTGCTACTTGCGTTTCTTTTTTCTCATTCATTCACGTTAAAGAACATGGCAGCAAACAAGTGCCTTTTATAGGCCTCATTACCGACTTATAAAACCGACATAAGGTTTGATATTTTGAACACTCTAGACTCTACCAGGACTAGCTACATACTGACACAGTTTTACTTACTGCACGGTGTGAACGTAAGCACAAAAGTCTTCCTACCATGCAGCTTATTAACTCCATTGCTTGACTTTGGCCCCCTCTACTATCTCCTGAACTGTTCTAGTCACTTCACGGTAGGAAATGAATTATGTACTCCAACAAACTCCCCTTTAATTCATTTCCTTGTCACACCGATCATTTCTCTATTGCGAATAAATTTTTCTCTTGACAATGTCTTCGTTAAGATGTCTGCCAATTGATGATCAATTCGACAGAACTCCATTTTAACTTCTCCATCCTTCAGTGCTTCTCTGATATAATGATATTTGATTCAAATATGCTTAGTCCTTTCATTAGTTACTGGATTTTCAGCTATTGCAATTGTCGATTTGTTATCACAATAGATTATAGTAGCTTCATTTTGCGTTTCCCCTATGTCTTCCATTGTTGTTCTCAGCCATGTAGCTTGTGAGACAGCTCGTGATGCTGCCACATATTCTGCTTCTGCTGAAGATAAGGCAACAATATTTTGTTTTTTGGGAGACCAAGAACACATACCTGATCCAAGTGAAAAAGCATAGCCTGATGTACTTTTCATATCATCAAGACAACCAGCTCAGTCACTGTCAGTGTAGCCAATCAACCTTGAGTTCTCAACTAGTTTATACCAAATACTAGTCTCTAGTCCCTTTTATATATCGTAGAACTCTTTTTGCAGTGGAATAATGCAATTGACTAGGATTACTCATATGTCTTGATAATAGGCTGGAGGTGTAGCAGTTAGATATAATAAACTTCCAACCAAGCTTCTATAATTTGTTGCGTCAGCCTTAGTTGCTCCGTCACATTTCTTTTGCTTTTCATTAGGTACCACAGGGGTTTCAACAGATTTGCAATCTTGCATTTTGAACTTCTTCAGAATTTTTTCAGCATACTTCTTCTGATATATAAAAATACCTTCATTACTCTGAAATATTTCCATGCCAAGAAAATAATGGAGCAGGCCAAGATCACTCATCTCATATGTATTCATCATATCAGCTTTAAATTCTTTCATCAACTCTTCATCATTTCCTGTAAATATTAAATCATCGACATACAGAGAGACGATGAGAATATGCGTACCTTTCTTCTTGACATATAGTGTTGGCTCGCTCTTGCTTTTCTCAAAACCTTTATTCATAAAGTATTTATCAATATTACTGTACCAAACTCTTGGCGCCTGCTTTAATCCATATAATGCCTTGTTAAGCTTGAAAACTTTATTTTCTCCCCCTTCAGTAGAAAATCCTTCTGGTTGCTCAACATAAATCTTTTCTTTAAGATAGCCATTAAAAAATGCCGATTTAACATCAAGTTGGTAGAGTTTCCATTCTTTTTGAGCTGCTAAAGCAATTATTGTACGAATTGTCTCAAGCCTTGCAACTGGAGCATATGTCTCAAAATAATCAATACCTGGCTTTTGTTTGAACCCTTTGGCAGCAAGTCTTACCTTATATTTTTGAACTGATCTATCAGGATTTAATTTGGTCCTATACACCCATTTAACTCCAATTACTTGACAATCATTTGGACGATCAACCAATTGTAAAGTATTGTTTTTCTCAATCGTGTGAATTTCTTCTTCCATGGCTTTTACCCAGTTTTCATGTTCCTTAGCTTCTTCAAAAGTTTGTGTTTCAACTAATGAAAAATTGCAGGATTCATAAATCTCAGATAATGGTTTTAATCTTACCGGAGTTGAAGATGTATCTTCACTAGCACTTGGGCTTGAATCTGAATCCTGACTTGGGGCATGACTTTCTTCTTGGTGTTCTTCTTGAGCTTCTGGCTGCTCTATTGTGATAGTTTCCTAGTGGTATTGAATGGTTCTTTTGGACTCTTGCTTCTTCCCAATCCCATGAGGAATTTTCATCAAAAATAACATCTCTACTAATAATAATTTTCTTTTTCTCCTAATTATAAAGTCGATATCCTTTAGTACCATTAGCATAACCAACAAATATGCAACGCTCACTTTTAGTATCAAATTTTGTTCACTTTTGTACCAGCACTTGGGCATAACAAATGCAACCAAATATTCTCATATGACTGATGATAGGCTTTTGACCAAACCAAGCTTCAAAAGGAGTACAATTTAGAATAGCCTTTGTTGGGCTTCTATTTAAAATATAAACGGCAGTATTTACGGCTTTTTGGCATACCTTTTTCTTGAAGCATAGAATTAGCCATATCATCAATTGTCTGTTTTTTTCTTTCGGCAACACCATTTTGTTGCGCACTATATGCTGCTATTAATTGCCTTCTAATGCCAACACTTTCACAGTACTCTTCAAATTCATTTGATATATATTCTCCAGCTTGGTCACTTCGAAGTACCTTGATTTTTTTGTTGCTTTGATTTTCCACCATTGCCTTGAATTTTAAAAATACACCAAACGCTTCAGATCTTTACTTAAGAAAATATACCCAAGTCATTCTTGTATAATCATCAATAGAATTGATAAAATACCAATGATGCCCTTCTGACATTGTTGGTACTTTACCAACTATATCACTGTGCACCAATTCTAAAGGTTCAGCTCCAATGCGTGGAAAAGATGCTCGGATTTGTTTACCAAAAATACAACCTTCACAAGGATCAGATTTTAAATCAATATAGGGTAAGCCATGGACCATACCTTTTGCCCTGAGCAACTTTAAGGCTCTATAATTCAGATGATCGAATCTCTTATGCCATAAGGCAGACTTATCACTAGCCTCTGTTCTTAGGGCTAGTTGAGTGGGATGATTTATCTTTAATAGAAAATTCCTATTTTTCTCCATTCTTACTTTTGCAATAAGATGATTTCTATTTTTGTGATCGAGAATATTGCAACAAAAATCCTCAAAATAAACTGCATACCCATGTTCTAGCAGTTGTCCAACATTCAGCAAGTTTTGCTTTAAATCAGGCACCAATAGGACATCTTTAATAAATTTTGAACCATCTTCTGTATGAATTGATACAGTGCCCTTACCTTCTTCTTATGCAATAGAACCATTTCCCATCCGAATTTTTGCTTGATGTGATGAGTCCACATCTCGAAATATTTTTGTGTCAGAAGCCATGTGGTTTGTACAGCCACTATCAATAACCCAAACATCATCATTTTCTCATTGTGCAGTATGACAAGAATAAACCAATTCTTCTGAATAATTAGCTCTATTATCATCTCTGGTTCTACAGAATTTTGCAATATGACCTTTCTTCTTATATTTATTGCATATTTTCTTTTTCCAGCATCTATCGGTGGAATGACTTGATTTTTCACAAATATGACACCAGAGATTTAGACTGGATGTACCTTTTTGTCTTTTATCTTCAACTGGCTCCATTTTCACATTGCGCCTTGAATCATCCCTTTTCTGAAAATTCCTAGAAAACCTTGATTTTTGAGGTTTAAAACTCAGCTTTGACTGAAATGCACTCTCTATGGAGCTCTCTGAAATTTCCTCCATACTGCAGTTTTCTTTCTTCACATGACTCCAACGAACTTATTAACTGCTGAACCGTGAGAGTAGACAAATCTTTTGACTCCTCAATAGCAGCAACAATGTACTCATACTTTTCAGTAGACTGATCAGAATTTTCTCAACTATCTTCTGATCACTGATTTCTTCTTCATAAATACGCATCTGATCTACCACTTCAATTACTCTTGAGAAATATTCTTTTACCTTTTCAATCTCCTTCATTTGTAAATTCTGAAATTGCCTGCGTAGAGTCTGCAGCTTCACAGTAATTACCTTTGTAGAACTTTGAAACTCCTCTTTCAATTTATCCCATGCCTCCTTCGAAGTCTTTGCACCGACATTTTGTGAAAATAAGCTTTTTGCCAATCCCTGTCGAATTAGAAACGAAGCCTTGGCATCCGTCATCTGGTCCTTAGATAAAGCTTTCTTTTGCTCTGCCGTAAAAAAATCTCTTTCTTCATGTGTCTTGTAACCCTCCTCAACAATACTCTATAATCCCTGCGATAATAGCAATGTACGCATCTTGATACTCCAAATATCATAATTCTCACCTGCAAAAACAAACACCATTGTCTACGCCATTCCGACGCCTACTTGAAGCCATCTTCTGGGCTCTAATCAACTCTGATGCGCCACGTTACCTCGCAACCAAATATGTACTCGAACCTAAAGCTCTTGATACTGGTTGTTGGTGCTTCCGAGCACCGTAGCTTATTTGTGTTTGCTCTGGAGGGCTCATGATGGAGGCTGAAAATCGTGGAGCGGCTACTTGCGTTTCTTTCTTCTCATTCATTCACGTTAAAGTACATGGCAGCATACAAGTGCCTTTTATAGGCCTCATTACCGACTTATACAACAGACATAAGGTTTGATATTTTCAACACTTTAGACTCTACTAGTACTAGCTACATACTGGCACAATTTTACTACTACACGGTGTGAACTGTTCTAGTCTTCCTACCATGCAGCTTATTAACTCCGTTGCTTGACTTTGGCCACCTCTACTATCTCCTGAACTGTTCTAGTCACTTCACGGTAGGAAATGAATTACGTACTCCAACACATAACATGTGGACTGTACTTGCGAAGATGAACACTGCGCGACGCGACTTCGCGTACGCAGAGCTCAACGGCGCGATATACGTCGCCGGCGGATTCGGACCAGCCGGCGACTGCCTCTGCAGCGTCGTATCCTATAGTCCAGAGGACAACAAATGGACGCAGACCGAGAGCCTTCGCCAGCCGTGGTGGGGCTGCTTCGCCTTCGGCTTCGACCGCCGGCTCTACGTCCTGGGAGGCCGCTCGAGCTTCACCATCGGCAACTCGCGGTCCATCGACGTGTACGACCCCCGTCGCCGCGCCTGGGACGAGGTCAAGAACGGCTGCGTGATGGTCACCTCTCACGCTGTCTGTCATCGACAGGAGGAGGCTGTTCTGCGTCGAGTGGAAGAGCCAGAGGACGCTGGCGGTGTTCGACCCGCAGGACGGTTCTTGGGAGAGGATACCGGTGCCGCTTACCGGCAGGTCCAGGACTCGATTCTGCCTCGGCGTGCTCGGCGGCAAGGTGCTGCTGTTCTCCATGGAGGAAGAAGGCGGGTACCAGACGCTGGTTTACAACCCGGTTGCGCCGGGAGGAGCGGAGTGGCAGATATCCGAGCTCAAGCCGTCAGGGTTGTGCATCTGCAGCGTGACTATCGAAGTTTGATGCCTAGGATGAAAATGGCATCAAGGAGCTAAATTTCTATCTTTTTTTCTTCTGCAGCATCAGTCTCATGAGTGATGACTTACCTTTGGAGCTCCAATTGTTATATACAGGAGTTGTCATTTGTAAGTAGTGTCTTGTAATAGAGTAGTGTCTTCGATGCATATAGTTATTAGACTACTGTTTATGATTAATTCTAGTGAAAATACATTTTCTCATATCTCAGTGCTTCATCCTTCTCACGAATCTCAAATACAGTTTTACACATTGTTAAATGGATATCCTTGTTAAATTTATGGTGTCTTGCATGTAGGAAATCTGAAGACTACCATGCTACTCCTTCCGTTCATTTTAAATTGTCATTCAGAACCAAATTTTATTCCAAAATAATTGTCATTCTCCTTTTTCAACGTATTTTTCTCTCTTTTTAATATATTTTTATTCTTCTATTTTTTTATATACCGTAACTTTTTAATTTTATAAAATGATAACTAAAAGTGAACGGAAGAAGCACATAAGTTGATGGACACATCAGGCCAGGCTGTTAGTTGGGCTGAGATTTTAAAGACAGGTCGCTGAAACTGAAAATGAACATGGTTGAGTATTCGATTTCGGGCCATCCAATTGGCCGAGCCCTTTCCTCTTCATGTTTTTATAACACTTCCTCTAGAAGGACAATTTACTAAAACAAATGGCACTGGTATACCTGAAATCCACTGGATGAAGGCATAATTGACTGGCATCCATCAGAGTACTTGTACAATAACGATAGAAGCAGAGAAGGGGGAGGAATCCTACACCTATGTAAATCTTACGTACTGTCTCACGGCTAATCCTCCTGATCTCTGCAACCGTTTCCTTTGTCACTCTCAGTGCGTAGGAATTTCGTAAACTTTGTCCGTAGGAGTCTCGGGGGGAAGGCATTTTTTTTCAAATACGTAGGAGAGAGCTGCGCATATTTTCTTTCAAAATAAAATCCACTCTTTCATCTCAACTCTTAAATAATGACAGGTAGGTATCGCTATTCAAGTTTAGTGTACAACACCTACAAACTGATCTTAAGTCAGGCAAATTAATAAGCCAGGCGCACCCTCTATAAAACGAAACTACCTGGAAATTCACGAATCAAGAATCTGAAGCTGATACCGTACCAAAACTCACAGGTAACTTTTTAAATTAAATTATTAAATAATTAATAATTATTTAAAAAAAATTTACCTTTAAGAGATAAAAAACAATTTAAGTATCCAGATCAGGGTAAACATAACTATACCATATAATATATTCAAGTTCACATGGGCGCCATCAACTATATACTGAGACTGCTGAAAAATAATTTGATATCAAGATGACTTAGTATCACTACTAGAAACGATAATTTTCCCTGCCATAGAAAACCGTAGGAAAATACCCTAAAATTGTAGAGAATATAGTTTTCTTATAAAATGTGGTAGGGAAAAAACCGTAGGGGAAAGATCGTAGAGGAAAGGTTGTCGGAAAAGACGCAGGGAATGCACATTTTCGTAGGGAACATCTGTTTCCCTACAGTTTCAAATTCGCAGGGAAACTTGTTTTCAGGGAAAAAAATAATAACGTGGCTGCTGCCGTGCCCCGCTGCCGTCATCGCCGCGCCGCCGTTGCCCCACTGCCGCCGCTCGCCGCATCCCGCGCCGCCCTGTCGCTGCCGCCTCCCGCGTTGCCTCGTCGG
>BCLG01000418.1:112284-144748 GCA_001602295.1 Zoysia matrella | reverse complement strand
AAACCGGGAGGGAGCAGCGGGTAGCCGAGCGGAAAGCACGGCTAGTCGCATGCGTGCCGGCCGCTCCGCAAGCCGGCCAGTTTGAGCGGTAAGCCGCGCGATAGGGGCGGCTAGCTGCGCGCCGACGGCGGTATGCCGGCTCCGACGGTAAACCGCGCGATTTGAGCGGTAAGCCGAGCGATTAGAGCGGAAAGCCGTCTGATCTGGTGGGTTTCCTTGGTAGAGAAGGTGAGATGGTTGTTTTTTTGTTTTTTGTTCAAATATTGGTCAATTTGTTAGCAACTTTAGAACATAGTTAGTCATTTTCAGGTATTGTTGGTTCTAAGATGTCAGATTAGGCCGATTCGGTTTGGAAGCACGGGGACAACGTGTATCTCGGATTTCGTTGCAAATATTGCAAGTCCGTGAAGAGAGGGGGTGGTGCCACGCGATTCAAGCAACATTTGGCACATCGTGGAAGCAGTGTAGTTGGGTGTCCTCATGTTCCCATCGACATGCGGGACTATTTTCACCGAGAGCTTGATAGAACCGCCGAGCGGAGGAAGGACCGAGCTAAACAGACCCTCAGACAGCACCAGGTTGCAGGTGTGGGAAATGTCAATGAGGAGGATGATGAGGAGATGCAGGCTGCCATGAGGTTATCTAGAAAGGAGGAATTCCGACAGCGTCAGCGTTCGTATGGTGGTCAGTTCGATAGTGCTGGTGTTGGTGCTGGTTCATCGCAAGGTGCTTCTGGTTCATCGCAGGGAGGTGGTGGGTCTGGATTGTTTGACATGATGAGAAGGTCCACGTCACAGAGGTGAGGTAATCAAAGGATTCAAACTAGGATCGATACATGTCCATGGACTGTGAAGAGCAAGCTAGCAAAGTCGGCCATTGGACACGCATGATCGAAATTTTTTCATACAGAAGCCATCTCTGGTAGAAAAGCCGATAGTTCATACTTTGTTAGTGCTATCAAGGAGACACAGAGATGGGGTATGATACCTTCGTTTTATTGTATTACATGTTTCCTTATATCTTACCATATTTATGTCGTGTGTCGTGATGTTTGCATGTGAGAGCCTGCCTTGCCCAACTGGGAGGGAAATAGATGGCATATATCTTGATGCTAACGAGCAGACATCAAGAAAGAATTCGATAAATTCAAGATGGAGTGGCCGATGTACGGTGTCAAGATTTTGTGTGACTCTTGGACTGGCCCTACATAGATGAGCTTGATAAACTTCATGATCTACTGTAATGGTGTCATGTTTTTTCACAACTCATGTGATGTTACTGTGCATAGCCAATCTGCGGACTTCATATTCAAGGTACGAGACATACGTTTATTGTATGTCACTATTTGTTTTATTTGTACCAATGATATTTTGAACAATGAAATGTTCTTATGCAGAAAATGAATAAGGTATGCATTGATGTAGGTGCACACAATATTGTGCAGTTTATTACAGACAATGGTTCAAATTATAAAAAGACGTGCAAGCTGCTAATAAACAAGTATCCTCGTATTGTCTGGCAACCATGTGTAGCACATACAATCAACCTGATGCTAAAGGCTATTGGTGAGTTCCCAGAGCACAAAGCTATGATATAGTCGGCTCGCAACATTTCTCGTTGGTTGTATAACCATAATCAGTTGCACTCTATGATGATCAATGCTATTAGTGGTGAGTTGGTAAAATGAAATGTAACACATTTTGGCACAAACTACATGTTTCTTGAGAGTATGCTTTGTCGCAGAGAAAAATTCATGGCATGGATGGGTTCTGAGACATTCTTAAATAGTAGATTTGTCAATACCAAGGAGGGAAGACATGCTCACTCTTGCCTAGCAAGCATGTCATGGTGGGATTCAATGAAACATGTGGTAGATGCAGTACAACCTTTGTATGCATTTCTTCGATTTACTGATCAAAACAAGAGCCCTACATTGAGTGAAGTACTTCTCAGATATCATTTTTGTAAAAATGAGTATGAATCCCTTTATAGGAATGATGAGAAAGAGATGGAGAGGTACATGGACATTATAAATCGTAGGATGGTGGACATTTGCAATGATACCTTTGTGAATGCAGGTAATACGTACTTATGAACAAAAATTATTGTATTTTTTTGTTTATAGTGCAATGATATCTAACTATTGTTATATATGCAGCTGGATCTTTGAACCCAAGAAGTCATCATTCTTACGGGATGAGTCGAAATATGATGAACGATATTCGAGAGGCATGTACACGCATAGCACCGACCGACTTGTGTGTGCAGGCCCTGCAGGAGGCGAAAATTTTTAGAAGAAAACAAGGTTCATTCGCCACTGAGTTAACCAACAGGATGGCAGTTGATAAGAATACCTCTCCTGCAGCTTGGTGGGACATGTTTGGAGGTGACACATCTCATCTCCAGCAGCTTGCATTACGGATAGCCTCACAGTGTGCATCATCGAGTGGTTGTGAGCGCAACTGAAGTACATTTGCATTGATTCACACCAAGGTGCGTAACAGATTATCTCATGAGAAATTACATAAGTTAGTGTATATTAATTACAACCTTCGAATCCTATGCGTGATGCTTCATGGACAAATAAGCCACCAGAAGCCGATCCATTTGATCGTCTCATGGAGCTGTCATTGTATGATTTTTCAAATCCTATTCGAGAATGGATGGAACATGGGAGATCAAATTCTGACTCTATTCTTGATGAAAAGGGCACCGAGAGCGACAGTCCTCTACCGAGTCGTCTTGTTACAGATGATGACGCTGGTAGACAGTTGCTGCGCTTGTCTCGTGCTGCAACAATATCTGAATGGGCGGATCAAAATGTGGGTGATACTCACATAGGCAAATGGAAGGTTCAAAGTGCAAGACAGAAAAAATGTTCTAAAAAGATGAGGTTAAGGAGCAAAGGAAAAGGTAAGAATGTGGGCAGTGACGACTCCACAGATTCTGGAGATGCCAGATGAAGCCCACCCTATCAGGAATCAAATGATAGCAGCTCTCGGACTATATCTAGAGACCCACAAGTAGTATGGTTCTTGACTCACAGCCACCGATCACAACTCATCATTTCACAGGTAATCATTTCTTCACATCATACGATCAATTTTGCCTTATTTATCTTATACTTCACTTTATTTGCAGGTAAGACAGACTATACCCATGCTATACAAGATAAGGACTATGGTGCTCCACAGTCAGCAAGGACATCGATGGGGGGAGGCAGCATTACTACGGCACGTACTATTCCACGACAGACAGTGATATATCATACAGCCAAGGTAATGACTACTACAATTATCCGTACGGTGATCGTAGCACAGAACTTCCCACCACATGGGTCTACCAATGGCAAAATCTAGAGTTTTATAACATGTTGTACTCACAATGAGAGACAACTACCGCTTGAACGGGACAATCTTAGAATGAATTCAAAGCGGAGTTGTTAGCTACTAGAGGAATTCAACTCCTCTCAAGTGAAGAGTGCGACAATGCATATTTTGATTAGAATACAGTTCCAAAATAAAATGTGCTTCGAAAACTATGTATGGACTTTGTATTTGTTGTGGATGAACTACATGTATGTATGAATTTATTGTGTTTGGAACTTTGGATTTGATATGAATGAATATGTGTCTTACTATTTGTAGATGAAGTATGTTGTAAATGTTAATATTAAAAGAAATTAGAATAGGTCATGCACAATTTTTCAGTACTTTTTCATTTCTTTTCTTATTTTTCACTAATTTATTGGTTTTCACAAAATTTGAACGGTTTACCGAAAAACCATGCGGTTTTTAGCAAAACCGCACGGCTAACCACAAAACCCGCGCGGCTTACCGTTTTCAAACCGACGAAGCCGTCCCCAGATTTGAAAATTGAAATTTGAACAAAAAACCGAACAGTTTTAACGGTTTTCGTGGTTTTCGTCAAACCGTTCCTTAGCAGTTTGAGCGGTTCAAACGGTAAAGTAAACCCTGATGCCTGGTACTTTTGTAGTCTGTGAATGAGTTAGGGGTAAAAATGGGATTTAGAAAATGCTCTCAATCTATAAACATGGTTCCGACTCACATTTGGATGGAAACAGTAACGACATGGTAATATTCAGCAGTAATCATATTCGGATGGTATTTAGCAGCTCCAAAATTTTGTATTAGCATTTTCCAACTCCAGCTACTTTGCAATGGTATAGAGCTAATTGTTTCAATAAACAAAGAGTAGCACGAAAAGAGATGCCCACAACTTTCACTACTACAAAAAGACCCTTCAATGTCGGGTCATAAGGTTCCGCAGTGTCGGTCAAACTGTGCGACACTCCGCACACGACACTGCTGTAAACGATAATCAATGTCGGGCCAGAGAAACCGACACTGAATCAACTTATCAGTGTCGATCAAATGACATCATCTGGCCGACACTGATAGCTGTGTCTTCAGTGTCGGTGGAGATGACGCCAGCGTGACCGACACTAGTCCTAAAAACAGCAGTACCGGACGGCATGATGTCACCTGACCGACTGTAGTATCAACAACAGCAATGTCGAGGGCATGATATCATCAGACCAACAAAAGGAACTAGAAAGCAGTGTCAGATGACATGATATTAGCTGACCGACACTAGTAACAAAAACAGTAATGTCGGTTGGCATGATATCGCCCAGCCGACACAAGTAACTACAGCGGATGTGTCGGACAACATGATATCATCTGACTGACACTGCTATTAATTACACTAATATCGTTTATTATGGCGTCATGGATTATTATGGCGTCATGGAATCGACACTGACATTTCCACTGTGGTTTCGGTTGTGTTGACGTCATGCAACCGACACTGCACTCACTACCAACAGTGTCGGTTTCAAGGATGTCAATTTTTTCGACATTGTTTACAGGACCCTCATGTCATATATTATGACATCATGTGGCTGACACTATTTTTTAGATTAGGGGTGTCGGTTTCTGTGATGTCACAAAACCGACACTTTCATGTATTTCAGTAAGTGCCATCTTAATAACACAAATCAAATGCAAATAACAGATTAATAAAATATATTGATAGAAATAATGTATTCAAAAAGTGAATGTTTAGGGTCACATATGTACACAAGTTCATCCACTACAGCAACTTAATTTACACATATACATGAATACTTTACGTAGAACTAACTAAAATTTCATTTGCTCGGCCAACTCCGGTCATGTTCATTAATTTTCTTCTGCCTAGCCTCAATGTTTTGACGAATTAGTTCATAATTGTGATATTTCTTGTACCAATTAGCAAGTTCTGGATGTGCTGCCACGTCACCTTAAAATTCATAATGTCTACCCATTGGTTGAATAGGCTCAAGCATCATGAAGTGGATCATCCGTGATGTAATGTCATTGAGTGTGGCTTCATCAACTTGGGTTCTTTGCACTTGCACCTGCTTGTCTGCCTGCCAATATTAAGAACGTAATTAGTAATTACTAAAATGCAAATATCAATATAGTGTGAAAATGCATATAACAATATTACTAAAGCTGCAAGTACTTACATTTTTTTCATACATAATCATCGTTGGGCAATGTCATGTATTTTTCACAGCTAGCTTCTATTTATTTGCACACATAGTAGCCACAATGCACACTGCTAGGAGCCTGTTCCGCACACTTTGGGAACAAAATGGAAAGGTTAAAAGTCTAAAAGATATAGACAAAAATATAGTTATATAGATTATTCAATTATGGTGTAGTAGTACCAGTAAATATGTTTTGTGCGATATATTTTTTTCGTTTTGGATGGTATTTTCCTCCATGCTTGATGTAGAACTTGTAATTAAAAGCTATCACCGATAAGAAATATTGTGTCATGATTATAAATATCAGATCACTAAAGAATTAAAATAATATTAGAGGTCATTACGCATCAAGGACTTCCATGAAATTGTGTTTTGTACTTCTCTTACGATCAATGGAGTCAACTACCAAAGCCTTCCCATATTTTTGGATATATCATGAAAGAGATCCAATGATCTATAACAAAAGAAGAGGGTATAGAATAGAAAGACTTTTGCTCTCAGTGCGGGTTGCCAATTTAATAGCCTTCCAATGCTCTAAGGTCCTTGACTCGTATGGCAACACATATACGATATCGCAAGTCGCACGATATATATGGTCCATGCTGCCACTCTCATCACACTTAGTCCACTTTCGTCATCGAGCACAAATATAACTGAAAAGTACATTGTGCCTACAATTTGATTATACTAGATTATGTTTATAATCCAGATGACATATAGCAATAGCAACCTTCCTATATACAAGAGAATTTAGCACAGGTGTCATAGTAGTGTCGGTCAAAAGATAATGTCAGCAACACCGACACTATACGGTAACAGTGTCGGTTGCTGACGTCATCAAACCGATATTGTAATTCACAGAGCAATGTCACAGGATTCGCATAAGAATTTCACAGGAATCAGATCAAATTCACAGGAGAAACATAGGAATAAAATTTTTTACCTTTGTGTCAAAGAAGGTCTTACAATGTATCCATAAACTAAAAAAATAATATGTATATACATAAAAAATGTCATATAGCATTTTGAAGCCACAAGAATTGAGAGGAACAATGGTGAGAAAGGATGCGACTTACAGTTTGCAGATTGCTGGAATGGGGAGGGGAGACGGCTTACAGATTGCCGGAATAGGGAAGGGGAGGTGGCTTACCAAGAAAGAATGGTTGAGGGTACTTACATTAGGGTTCCAGAGTGGGTGAGGGGGAGAGGAGACACCGGGAGACCGGAGCCTTACGTAGCAAGAAACGCGGTGGGCGCCGAGGTCGGAGGCGAATGCGCAACCGGGGGTCAGAGGAGGACGCGCAGTCGCGACCGGTGTCGGAGCCAAGGAGGACGATCGAGTAGCCTTGGCCGGTGCCAGAGGAGCAACGACGGGAGCGGCAGCGGCTGGTTTAGAGCTGGCGAAAAATTTCGACAGTGTAAAGGCGTCGCGCGGGAAATGAAAAGGCCACCAAGTTTAGTGTGGAACGGTACGACAAGTCCCGCTTATATAGTAAGATTAACAATGTCGGGCACAATGACGTCACGATAACTAACACTACAAACACTGCTAATAACTTTAACACTATCTTTAATGTTTTTTCCTCGAAGTATATAATGATATTTGACCTACAATTTCATTTTAGTAAATTGCAGCGTGTGAGGAATCTGACAAATTTCTGTTTGAATTTTTCTCAGTACTTTCATGAAAATTTTAGTTCTAATGGAACTATAGGTTACTAATCCTTATGGCACTATACGTTATGAGTACAAGAAAATGTTGAATTTACGTTGAAAGTGATTACAAAATTTATAAAAAATATGTTATAAAATGAAATAGAAATGCTTATTATCTAGAAAACATTGTACAAAATAACTGGCGCATAAAACAATTTGAAATAATTTAAGTTATGTTTGCTGAGTGAGATTGTAATTTCGGTTAAGTCCAACCGACACTACAGAAGTAAAAGACCGACACTGTGGCATTGCTATGTCGGGCTAAGCTGATGTCATCTCGCTCAACACCGTTAGTAAGTTTAACAATTTCTTTATTGTTTTTCTCTCGACATATATAATGATATTTGATCTACAATTTGATTTTTGTAAACTGCATTGTGCAAGAAACCTAAAAAATTTCTGTTTGAATTTTTTTTAGTCTTTTCTTGAAAGTTTTAGTTCAAATGGAACTATAGGTTAGCAATCAAATGGCTCTGCACGTTACGAGTTTAATAAAATGCTGAATGTAGGTGGAAAGTTATTCAAAATTTATAAAAAAATACGTTATAAAATGAAATAGGATTGCTTATCATCTAGAAACCATTGTACAAAAAATGGAACATTTGGTGCTTAAAAAAATTGAAATATTTTGTTATGTTTGCTGGGTGACGTTGTAATTTTGGTCACTTGCGACCGACCTGCAGAAGTAAAAGACTGACACTGTTGTTATTGTAATGTCGTTTATTGATGATGTCATACCGACCGACACTACTAACTAAACCCTACTCAATCTCGCCTATATATATAAATCCCGCCCCCCCTTGCTTCTCACCCGATAGCCGCCGCACGCTCCTTAGCCTCCTGCTGTCACGCCGCACATATGGTCCTTCTTCAATTCTTACTTATGATGCCCAGTCGCGCATGGTAGCCTGGTCACTGGGTGAGCATATACAAGTTCTATATTTCAATTGTCAGATATGTTTGCAACATCATTTGTTTACCAGATCTGTTACTCTCATTTGAATCAGGTTGTCAAATCAAGTTTGGTGTCTTGTAATCTCTGTCAAGAGGTTTGATAGAGCGTGAAACTTTGTTCAAACTCTGTTCAAGAGGTTTGACAGAGCCAAGAACTGTCTTCAAGAGGTTTGATGGAGCCTGAAACGACAGGGTCCGCGTGTACTCCTGCTCAACAACGGCGGAGTCCTCAGAGGTCGGTGCCTGTCACTGGTCTGGCTCGGCCCTCGCGCTGTGGGGAATGCGGAGATAAAGTACAAGATGTAGGCTAGAAGACTAAAAATATAATGATGACAGTAGTGCAAGGGTTGGAGAAGATGCGGACATTGTTGATGAATGTCAGCATGCTCTTCACCTTGCGGTGGCCGACGCAAGGTGAAGAGCATGCGGACGCTCATCAACAACGTCCTCATCTTCTCTCGCTCGTGCACTACTGTCATCTTGATATTTCTAGTCTTTTAGCCTACATCTTGTGTTTTATCTCCATGTTCTCCTCCGGGCGCGGACTGAGCCAGACCAGTGACCGGCATCGGCCTCCGAAGACCTCGCCACCATATAACAGGAAGTAGGCCCTGCAGTTTCAGACTCTGTCAAACCTCTTGACGACATGTACTCTATTTGTAATGATTTTGTAAAATATCAGTACTGTAATTTGTAATGATATTTTTAATTTGTAATGATCTTATTGAAGATTTTAGGATATGTTAATTGGTACTCTACTATAAATGTCACTCAAATATGACGTCAACATTCACCGACACTATTGCTAGTTTTAATAGCGGTTTCTGATGACGCCATACATGAATGACACTAATGTACATTGTATTGTCGGTTTATTCTGACGTCATACTTGACCGACACTATTAGCTTGGACCCACTAGAAGGATCCAAGGGCTATAAAAAGGGTCGCAACTGCGCTCTTAGAACCATCTCGTCTTCTACATCTCTTCGAGCAATCTTCCAACCATCTTTCGTCTCCATGCGCTTCTTAGATGGCGGCCCAGAGAGTGCAGGAGCTGGAGAGGTAGCTTCAGGAGTCAGAAGCTCTGCGGGTGTCCCTCCACCATGATCTTGACGCTCTGCGGGGGTCCATCCGGCTTTAAATTGACATGGCATCGGACATCTTCAATAAGGTGAACGGTGCTGTGAAGAAGCTGAAGCTAGGGAGTCTGCAGCTCCCTTTACACCAAGGGGGGTCTCCTGCCCACTTTCTCCATGCCATGGTCCGCTGGAAGGGATGCTGAGTCGTCTCCCTGAGACGATGGAGTCGGAGTGTCGGTAGCTAGTGCAGGCAGTTGTGGACCGCATACTGTCTGCGGAAAAGGTATGCCAGCCTGATTTCCCATTCGACACTCTCATTCGACTGGCGTCCCATCCTGACGCTGCGACCAGGGAGGCAAAGACGAGCATCAAGCGCTTCTCCACCGAGGTGGTCAACTCAGCTGTTAAAGAGGAGGAGGAAGAGGAGGACTTGAACATGGAAGAGTAGTTATTATAAATAGTAGTAGTAGTAATTTTATAATTTTATAAGTATTTTGTTCTCAAGTTATGTAAGTTTATAAATATTATTACTACAAGTTAGTGAAAGTTCTTGGTTTCTAGTTTTAATATCGGTTTCTACTGACATCATACATGGCCGACACTATTGCTAGTTGTAGTATCGGTTTATGCTGACGTCATATAGGAGCGATACTATTGTATATTGTAATGTCGGTTTACGCTGACATCATACATTTGTGACACTACTATGTGACGTAACTTTAGTCCCACCTTGACTATACTTGGTAGTCTCGACCAACTTATAAGCTCTGGCTGTCTATTTATAGGTGAGGAATTGTGTAAACTGTATGGCACAAGTTCACAGCGGAGGTTACGCATAACTTGCGTAACCTCCACAATGAACCTAGTCATATCGTTGTACATTCTTCTTTTTAAATAAAATCCATTGTACTGTCATTTCTGCTGACATCATTTTGGACCGACAGTATTGATTTATGTAACGTCATCTGCCGCTTACGTCATACCTGACCAACACTATTACTTGTACTTTAGTCCCACCTTGACTATTTTTGCAAGTGTCGACCGGGTCTATAAGCACTGGCTTTCTGACTTTTTTGAGTAAGCATGTAAACTGTATGTCTAGATTGGACATTGCAGTGATCTGCAATGTCCAATGTAGACATATTGTTGTATGTTCTTTTTTTTCATTATATAAATTATATATTACAACATATGGAACATTAGTAATTTGGAACGGAGGGAAAAATATTAGCCTTAATATCATAAAAAAAGAGGACACATTTATAATTTAATATTTAATAATTATATTACAAATAATTCGATTACAAAACTATGACAACTTTAATTACTTAGCTTGAACTAACTTCCCCTCACCATCATTGTGCATGTAAGGAATAAATGATGAATAACTGAGGCTTGCTTCAAAGATATTTATCATTTTTGTATTCGCAAAAAGGGCACCTCATTAAACTGGTTGTATTCTTCATCATTTGTGACATTATCAACCTCGATGATCCTTTGTTTTCCAGGGATAACAATGTGCTTCTTCTTGTGTTTAGGCTCGAGAACATAAAACAGTTGTGCAACACGTTGTGGGAGTATCTATGGGTCGTCTTTGTGACCTTTGTTGTTTAGAGACGCAAGGGTGAAGCCCATTTCATCCACCTCTACACCTTGTGGGTGCTTGACCATTGGCACTTAAATACAGGAATCTATAAAGTTGTTCTATAGTTGAGTTTTCAAATTTCTTCATTGTATCCATAATATGTGTTCTTGTTCCCCTCATTGTCTTCGGCATCTACTCTAACACCACTATTTTGGTGCTGGCTCTTGTCATCCTTTGACTTGGTATAAAATGTGAACCCGTTGATGTCATATGCTTACCATGATGTAACTAACATTAAGGAACCATCAACCAATAAACGCATCATTTTTTCATCTTTTATTGTACCAATCAGGAGATTTTGGTTCTTCAACCATGATGTGAAACATTTTTTGTGCTCTTTTATGATCTAGTCCTCTATGGAATATTCATTATTTTCATGAAGCTGTTGCAAGTGTTGTTGGATGTATGGCGCTGCAATATGTAACTGATGAAGGATGCTATAATGTGCATCTCGAACTCTTACAAAACTCTGATCGTTGAATGTTTTCCTTGCTTTTGTTCCTTTCTCTAGGAGCCTCCCCTCGTGTCGTGACACCGGCACACCTATTGGTTTTTCATCTTTAATCGTTGTAGCACTCAAGAAACTCCTCAGTTGTGTAACACTATCATGCAACCCCTCAGGGTGAGCACGATTGCGTACGTAGCCCTTCATAATAGACATATAACGCTCATACGGATACATGTGATGCAGATAAACAAGGTCGAGGACAAAAATTTGATCTGCTATGTGAATCATATAATGCTCCATCATATCAAAGAAAGATAGTGGGAAGCCCATCTTGAGTTGGCACACAGTCTCCCTCATTTGTTTACGTGTCTTCTCCAACTTAGCAATGTCGATTACCTTCTTGGATATAGCATTGAAAAACTGGCACATTTGTATGACGGCCATCTTTATGTATGGTTGTTTGACAACCCTGATTGCAATAGCGAGGAAAAGGGTGAGCATGTTATGACAGTCATGAGTGTTGTACCCAGTCATCTTCAACTCAGACATTGAAACGAAATTCTTAACATTCGATGAGAAACCTGTGGGGACTCTAACACCACATAGACACTTGCATATTGATTTTTTCTCCTCAAGTGTGAGGGTAAAGCTTACCGGTGGAAGGTAATACTTTTCATTTGGTCTTATCTGAGGATGAAGTTCCGTCCTTATTCCCATTTTTCTAGGTTCTTACGTGCTCTAAGTCCATCTTTTGTCTTGCCTGGGATATCCAATAAGGTACCAATCGTGCTTTCAAAAACACCCTTTGCAACATGCATAGTATCTATCGCATGACCAATCTCCAACTCTTTCCAGTATGGTAAATATCGATAAAATATCGATTGTTTTTTAAACAGTACATCTCCTGGAGCCTTATAATTTTACTCTTTTTTTCCTTTCGTTGCCTTACCGAAGACGGTATGGATATTTTTGACCAATTCAAACACAAATTTAACATCACGATTGGTTCGTGCCAAATCCTTCTCCTGTGTACCATCAAATTGATCCTTCATTGCATGATACTTGTGCTTTTTTTGGTAAGAATCGTCGGTGCCGCATGTACATCAACTTACATGAGAAAGGAAGGTGCGTTGATAATGTTTGGTCCAGACATACTACACATCCTGTCTTCCCTTTAACCGGTCCAATTAGTGTCAAGCGTGCGGGATTGTCATTGATGGTAACAAAAATCATGGCATACAATGTGAAGCTCTCTTGTTTGTAAGCATCCCAAGCACGGACCCCATCTTCTCATAACTTTTTTATATCCTCCATTAAAGGTTCTAAAAAGACATCTATATCATTGCCAGCTTGTTTAAGACCAAAAATAAGGATAGTTAACATAAGATACTTCCTCTTGTGATACAGCCATGAAGGTATGTTGTATAGGCTTAGAATCACTAGCCAAGTACTATATGGGTTTGTCATCTCACCAAAGAAATTCATTCCATCAGTACTTAAGCCTAGCCTTAAGTTTCTTGGATCTTTGGCAAATTCAAGATTGTTAACGTTAAAGGTTTTCCATTGTCGAGCATCGGCCGGGTGCCGAAGCTTCCCGTCCTTTTTGCGCCCATCAGAGGCTGCATGCCAGATCATGAGTTCAGCGTATTTAGAGTTAGAGAATAGTCGCTTCAATCGATCTATTACTGGCAGGTACCACATCACAAGTGCTGAAACTTTTCTATTGTCGCCGTCTTGGTCATCCAGACTGCTACCAATGCATTTCTTCATCTTCCTCCCTTTCTTTCTTTTTTGTTGATCCACAGAACCTGAATCATCACTTTGATCATTCCTTTTGTACCGACTGGCATTGCACATTTGACATCTCATGTTGCTTGCGTACTCTTTGCAGTACAATATGCAGCGGTTCGAACAAGCGTGTATTTTTTGTATGCCTAGTGTCAATGGTGACAACAATTTCTTTGCAATGTATGTGGTACTTGGCAAATTGTTCGGTTTCGGTAATAATTTGGCTAAGAGCTCTAGCAATTCGTTGAAGCTAGTGTCTGACCACCCATACTTGGCCTTTAGTGTGAGAAGATCAATCATCGTTTGCAATATCGTGCATTTTTTATCACACCCATTTGATTCAGCGTATATAAGGTCTTTCGAAGTCTTCTCCAAAATTTGTAAGTTATCTAGGGTCTCGTTTTGTTCTCCAGTATTTCCTCGCGCTCAATGTGGCGCAACAGTTCCTCGACATCGAAGCCTTCAATATCGTGACTTTCATGAAACACATTACAATCATCATTGTTTCTTTCATCTCTCCGTTTTGTGTTGTTTCCTTCTGAACTTGGCTCTTCGATGTTGGCTTCACCTCTTACTCTCTCTTTGTTGTATCCAATTCCAACTTTTTGTTCTCCAGTGCTTGGTGTATTCGCTTGTATCTCTCTATGTTTGGTCTATATTGAGTAGTTCTCATTGAAACCATTTTCCAACAAGTGCTCACAGATTGTTTCGGGCTTGTCAAACATTACAACATTCTTGCACTTCTTACATGGACATCATAATCTATTTATTTTCATATGTACATTTCTGGTCTTAGCGGCTTCGACAAATAAAGTGACATTTTTGAAATATAGAAATAGATTTCCGCCAGCGCCATTGTACATCCAAGATCTGTCCTTCATCTTCACAAATCACTAATATAGAAAGAAATAAAGAGAGAAAACATTATAACATGGAGGATATAAAATCAACTAGATATACAATTAATTTTTCACTCTCTCCCCTGCCGCCACCCGCACCATGATATAGGTCTTATTATATATGTAAAATAGAGATCCAGCTAATTAACTATGTACTAATACTCTTAGAGACCAATAAAATTAGTTAGGATCTACAAAATCCGCTCTAAATCTACGCCTGTACACGCTAGGTTTACTTCAAACTCTTCTCATGATATCTCGCCCTAAACCTACATGAAAAATCACATTATAAGACCATAAAACTTCCAAACATGATATGGATTTATCTTCTGGAGCAATATCCTTTGATTAAAAACAGAATGAAAACTGTCCCCCTTGTATTCCAAATTTCTCGATCACCATACGGACATACTCTCTGAAACAGAATCGAACAGAGTGCCCCGACGGGAGGAAGGGGACGAGTATTTATACAAGAAATACCAATGTAGGACATGTTGAGATCATCATAAACGACACAATACAGGAGATAGCAGTGTCGTCAGAACTACGACACCAAAAACCGACACTGCTAAGACACACTAGTTTCGGTTCTTTTTGACGTCAACCCGACCGACACTGATATGTTCATTATCAGTGTCGGTTTTTGTTAGATCACGTTTATTCAACACTATAGTTTCTTTCTAGTGTCCGATGTAGATGGAGTAAGCAATGACCGACACTGGTGTCGTGTTCTGTACTATCGGTTGCTCGTTTTGTAGGATGATGTCACTTATGTCCGAGATTATTGGTGTCACTACTGTGTCAGGTCGTAACGTTGGGAGGCTATCGAGGCTTGTTAGTGTCGGCTATTACGTTCGGCCGACATTGTTATAATTTTTTGAGTGACACGGTAGCCTCGTTTTGTAGTAGTGTTTTTGAGCTGAAAGTTACTTATCATGAAGAAAGATGCTCTTGCATGTTTAAACACTGAAGACACAAACACTGACAGCCACTGTGGAAAGCGACTTCCAGTAGGGGTGTTAATAGGTGCACCTAAGTTAACCTGTGAACTTATTTACTTCAAAAAATGAACTAAATTCTCAAAATTGGTGGAGATTTAAAAACTTAAGTCATTTTGTTGAACTAAAAAGGTTTGTAGGGTAACCTAATTGTTTTTAGTTTTCACCTCTATGTAGCATATTTAGGACTGATAATATATGTCTACTATGTGTATCATTAGTGATAATTATTAGGAGTATGATAATGAAACGACTATACCAAACTTTATGATCATCTTAAGAACGTGGCCAGTCTCTCTCTAGAGCAAGTCTAGATCTCCATGAAGGCATCCAGCTACCATACTTCAATTTTGTTGGTGTAATGCCTTCGTCATACATACGGTACGTATCTGATCTCAGAATCAATGTATCGTTAACAATTTCACCAACCCCAGCTTATCAGCTAGAAAGTCTAGTGCCATGTTTTCAAAGATCTACTATATATACAAATCATAAGGAACCATACCTTTTCTATTGCGTACTGGAAAATAGTGGTCGACAGCGGAGCGAACGGGAGTCCATGGCGGTTGGCGTCGATGTTGGGAACGAGAGAGATAGGGGAAATCATACCTAGCAGACGAACGACACGTAGCCCCAGGCAAAGCGATGTGACTTCAGCTGGGCCGTGAGTGACTCGGTTGGAGTTTTGGATAAATCCAGTTCTGTGGGTTGCTCTGTAAAGCTGAAATTGGACTTTGACAAGATAGAAGAGAAGCAGGCAATTGGATTAAGCAACTAGCAGCCAAAAAGCCGTCGCGCTAACACGCATCCCAAAGCGGGTCGCCCATGTCTGGTCGCCGTAGGGAAGATGCATATTTTTTATCTGCTTCGATAGGAGATATCATAGTGGTGGCCACCGGCGGCACAAGAAGTCCATGGACCATCGCGTTTACGAAGTCTAGAATCAGCCATTACGTCAGGTCAAGCCTCCAGCAGTACATACTCCTTCCCTTGGGTTTAAAATTGTTGTCGCCGAACCAATCGGGCACGACAATAATTTTGAAGTAAAGGGACTGTTTGTGTAATGCAGAGAATATTTTGTGTGCCATTGAAAAAACTCAAAATTTCATCTCAATCATTGAAAAAATAAATTTTCTTTCTGTGCCACCATTTGAGATTTTCATTCCCCTACGTCCCACTCCCGAGTGAATTTTCTTTTATTTTTTAGAGATTTGTTTTTTCTTCTTCGGTATAACTCAATGAAAGTCAATTTTTATTGCTTTAATATCCATGCTGATTTTTACGGTGATAGAATATATAGCAATGAATAATTTTTGTTATTAGGTTTACTGTAAATTTAACATATATTATGAATTAAAAATTTCACATTGATTTAATTTAACTTAGTATTTAGATGTGCTAAACAACTTGATAAAATTCTAAAAAAATCAGTATTTCTCTTTTATGATCTAGTATTTTTTTAAAAAAAAATAGTTTTAGTTTTCAACTTGTCGTATGCTGAACAACATGGATCAGTCTGTATCAGTACTTGATATGCGCGATCATAACAAAATGTTATACAAAAGCATTACTTCGGATAAAGTACAATACCTAACTGATGTGTATGTGGTTCCCGATCTTCCGTCAGGTTGTGATAACTCTCAATTTGGCTGCGATGCGACACACAATCGATCCAGCCTCAAATCAACACGATTCGAACCTCACAATCGCAGCACCACTTCTCCTCTGTTTATCAACTGTGCGCACAAGATTGACCTCGCCAAAAAGGCTAATTCAAGCTTATGAATCGAAGAATGCAAGTAAGAACAAGGAAGAACGCAACTCAATTGCGAAATCTGAATTAAATCTCGAAGTTGAAAAACCAACGAACCGTCAAACAGCGAAACTATTTCATAACAGAGGAAAACTAATCAAAAACCTTTCTCTGATGATGGCAGCTACTGAATTTATAAATTTAGGACAATTTTAGGGGCAAATCCTAATACTAATGAGCCTAGAAAAGATACACGGCCTAAAAGCCAAAAGATAGTGTCGCAGCATCGGAGCAATTTCTGTATGTCATTTTGTTTTAACGATTCCCACTGATTTTGGTCGAATTTGGAGATGAGACCAGTGCCGTTGGAAAGTTTATCTTGTTAGCTTTCCAACCATATCTAGAACGTTCAAAACAAAACTCGTATGAGACTGAGGCATCCGTTTTAGTGCAGACTGCTCCTGGAGTCTGAGTCTGACTAGAACCCAAGTTGTTTGGATCCCCTTCGGGGTTAAACGTGCAGTTATGATCTTGAGCATCTTCAAGTCTTTCTTCATGCTTTTTTTGACTCTCTATAATGTTTCTAAACATAAAAAAGTTATTAGGTAGCAATATATTCTCAAAAGAAAGAAGACGTGTTTAGGAACGAGCTCACCTCTAATCTCAACTGTCGTGCGTGAGTTTCATCAATACTAATTTGAAGACTCTTATGTATATCTAAAAGAGTGATATCCTCGTCATCTTCCACTTTTTGTTTTGGAGTCGTCCTCGACTCAATTTCATTGTCAGGACTTCGACTTCACCATGCCCTGCAACCCGCATAAAAAGGTGGAGGCTACGGGGTATTTGAATGCAATCAGTTAGTGGTTCAAAGATCCTTATAATCTTATCATTCTCTCCTACTTGATGGAAAGCCGTTCTTGGCTTGCTCCTTTGGGTATCATGATATTTCTGCAAATACTTAGTAACAGAGGCGCACAAATAGCTAGAAAGATCACGACATACAAACATAGCATCTTTACATACTAAAGCATCACATTGAGTATTTTTATCATAAAAATCAGCAAGATCTTTCTTATGAGAAGCCATAAAATGTGTTGTCTTAAAAAAACTAGATAAACATGACATGGCATGACATTTTGTATTTCCATCATCTAGTTTGTTATTTATTTTCACCATGCAAGAGGAATTCAAATTTGAGAAAATATAAACTCTATACACCATAAACATATGTCTATGATCAGAATTGACTGTTACATAAAAATAGGTTCTAGTTAACAAAGAAAATTCAGGTTTAGAAAATATCGTCATCTCTACTATAGCAAGGTCACGAAAAGAATCATATTCAATATAACCCACAGTGTTTGGAGAAGATAGCAATTTTAGCTCATTATTTTTACATGTAATGGGTGTGAAATGTTTAATTTCAGCACTAATGAATGGATAAAAATTAGGAGTGTCGTATTCATTCACTTTTTGTTACATAGAAAGAATAAAAATATCAACACACAACCTTTACTTATCACAAGAACTAGTTGACAAATCAAACATTGATAAAGATAAATGGATAAAAGGTGATACTAGCGGTTGCTTTACAATAGTAAGATGGATAAAAAATTTCAGTGCAACAAAAATATTGTCATCTTTTGTAGATCGATGTTCAATTAAGTTTCTTCTCATTTTCAGCAATACCTTTTGACGTGATATCATCAGTCTCATCTTGGGCTATGCATGGAACATTGTGTATCTCTTCTTTCTCTATGTATGTATCACTTTCATCTTCTTGTTTTATCGCAATTTCTTGTAAAATGTTAGATGCAATAGGAGGTACAGTAGAAAGCACCTCCTACAAAGAGTGTTCATCACAACTAGACATAGATTTCAAAGATGTATCAACAAAATTTTTTCTCATTAAAATTTTAGCATAATTCCATGTTTGAGGATATTTTTTGTTATAATTAAATGTTGCCACAAAGTTAAAGCATGATCAACTAATGCACGACCAACATTCAAAAGCTTTATTCTTTCACTCATTCGGCATTGTCCAAATAGATTATCCATCTCTTTTTCTCAAACAATATATTTAATGGAATCTAGACCATCATATAAAGGTAGAGATAAAAGACTATAATTACTCGTGTAAGGAGATGATGTAGCAATGGTCTGAACCTTATGCGTCTTTTGATCACGTGCGACATCTCTTTGCGGTGGATTACATCTCTTATGGCTTGCCGAGAAATTGTTCCAAAACTCGATGCATTTTTTACAGTTTGCCTCAAAATTATCAAGGACTCTTTGCAAAGCAGGACTCACATTGTATTCACCTCATTTTCTTCCTGTCGTGGTTAGAAAAATAGCATATGGACAACAAAAAAAATATTCCTGCAAGTACAGTGAGGTGGGTGGTGAAAATTTCGCAAAAGGAAACGCGTTACCGAGCTCTTGCAAGATTCTTACCAAAGCAAAGCAAAGGATGGTGCAACCAGTGCCAGGAGAAACTAGTGAGTCATAATTCCACAATTGCTACGTCAAATACAGTGCAGATCCGAGGTGGATATGTAGAGCTTGGAAGGCTGAAATAATGATTAGTGAAACACAATTCTATAACAAATAGTAATATTGAATAAGTGTTCTAAGTATTATATTCTAGTTGCTGACACAATCTTATGAAAAATTTACATATTACAAGAATATGAATGAAGATATCAAAGGGCAGCAACAAGACAAATGATAAGCCTCTAGAAATCAGCAAATTGTTTAGCACATGAAAAATCAGCAAAGGTTAATTTTTGACTTTTAGCCATCAAAATTTTTTTATTTTATTTTTATGATATTTTTCTCTGAACCAGAAGCACAAAATATGAAACACGACCAAATTTCAAATCAATATGATGCAAGATGTGGCCTGCAGAAAATCTCAAAATTCTGTTAAATCTATGCTAAAACTTCAGAGCACGAAAACAGAAACTTATGTTCTGAATTTATTGAATCTAGGATCATAAGAGGATGGAAAATTTTTTGTAGATATCCGAAAAGTACTTATATGTCTAATTTAGAGTCAAAAACAAAAGTTATGACTATTTTAATGATGGATCTCTGAATCAGATTTTTTTTTGAAATACCGAAAACAGATTTGGATTTGAATTTGGATGCGAATTTTATGGACGATTTTGTAGATGATTGAGCAGCGGATAAATATGAAGGGGTGGAGCTATGGAGTGGATGGGTGGGATAAAATTTTAATGCAAAAGAAACAATTAACAGATGCGACACGATAACAGATCTGAACACGATGTGGATGAACGATGAAGAAAAAAACATGGATACAAAAAGATTACAAAATCCAGCAACCAAAACACAAACTAAGGACACAAACTCAACACTACGAACTCTGAAATAAAATTATGCAAAGGCTAAACATGGCTTGGACAGGAGAATACCTAACGATCGACTATTTTTTTGTGTTGCGGCTTTTCTGTGGACGATAGGATGAATGCAAAATAAATAAGGATAGATGTGAACTTGATGATATACCTGAAGCTTTGATACCACTTGATGTGTACGTGGTTTTTCATCTTCCGTCAGGTTGTGATAACTCTCGATTTGGTGGAGATGCGACACATAATCGATCTGGCCTCAAATCAACACGATTCGACCCTCACAATCGCTGCACCACTTCTCTTCTGGTTATCAACCGTGCGCATACGATTGATCTTGCCAAGAAGGCTAATCTCAGCCTGTGAATCGAAAAACACAAGTAAGAACAAGGAAGAACACAACTCAATTATGAAATCTGAATTAAATCTCAAAGTTGGAAAACCAACGAACCGTCAAACAGCGAAACTGTTTCATAATAGAGGAAAACTAATCAAAAACTTTCTCTAATGATAGCGGCTACTGAATTTATAAAGTTTAGGACGACTTTAAGGGCAAACCCAGAAACAAATGGGGCTAGAAAAGATACACGGCCCAAAGGCCAAAAGATAGTGTCGCAGCACCGGTGCAGTTTTTGGATGTCATTTTGTTTCTGGTTGCATTTGGAGATGAGACTGGTGCCGTTGAAAATGTTATCTTGTTAGCTTTCCAACCATATCTAGAACGTCTAAAACGGAGCTCAGATGAGACCGAGGCATCTTTTTTAGTGCAGACTGCTCCTAGAGTCCGAATCAGACTCGAACCTGAGTTGTTTGAATCTCCTCCAGGTTCGAACGTACGGTTCTGATCTTGAGCATCTCTAAGTCTTTCTTCATGCTTTCCTTGACTCTCTCCAATGTTCCTAAACATGATAAAGTTATTAGGTATCAATATATTCTTAAAAGAAGGAAGACATGTTTTTAGGAACGAGCTCACCTCTAATCTCAACTGTCGTGCGTGAGTTTCATCAATACTAAGTTGAGGGCTCTTGTGTGTATCTAAAAGAGTGATGTCCTCATCACTGACTCAGAACCTTTAGGGGTTACATGACTGGACTACAACTACCCAAAATAGTCTAGCCAACTAGAGGTGAAGCAGACAGCAAAAAATAGCAGCAACCGCCACAAGCAGAACTTGAGAGCAGAACCGAAACCCATCATGTCATCGTCTTACGAAGACTTCTCCTTCTAAAACCACCAATGCAAATGAGTGAGTACATAAGGTACTCAGCAAGCCCTAACACTAAGCAAGAGATCAGTACATGCATATATGGTTGTAGCAAAGATGAAGGTTTTGGGGATTACTTTAGCAATAAGCTAGTTTTATGCAGGATTCACTATGAAAGCTTTTTAAATCAGAGAAAAACAACTCCCGTTACAGTCGTGATTTTAGTTGGGTGGACCTAGAGGAGATGTTCATCAATCCCGCCAGTTCCCAAATTTTAGGTGGGCCTTCTAATACAAAGTCATAACAGCTCGGTGCTTAGTCAACACTTCCGAAACACAGACAAATACCACCCACTCACACATTAAGGATATATAGGGAGACTAATGAAGCACAAGACAAGGCATGTCATAACCAGTGACAACGGACTTTTCGAAAAGATTATACACTCTGCAGAGGTTGTACACTTTGCCGACAGGCCATGCGCTCTAGATCAAGGGAGTGACATGACGCTCACCTCACCTCCTCCGTCCATCCCTGTAAGGTCGCCCGAGAAATATCAAGAGACGTAACCTAGTACAAAAGGTACTAGACCTCTTAGGTACTTCAATTTCCACTGAGTGAATTGTCACAGCCACAAGCATCGCCGCGTGTACACCCCTGATCTCCCCGTTCTCTACTAGCCTCCAAGTTACATGGTTATACGAGAATCGCCGGGTTGAGATCCAACGAACCAGTCCTTATGCGGCTAGGGCGAGCGCTATTCACGAGAGGTGGGTCCTATCAAGCACACAGCTAATACATATGCACATAGCTAATCACCAAACACCAAGCACATAGCATAAGCCTTGTCCCCAACCAAAAACACTCATTCCTCTTCAATTAGTACCAATTGTTCTACAACCCCATCCCACTTTATTTCACTCACACCACCAAACTCATTTTAACGCATTTTGCAATAAAGTATAAGTGAGAGGTGTGGTGATGTAGACATCGCAAAAAGGGTTCCTAAGCATACAAGTAGCAAAGTGAAGTCCAGCATTAGCAAGCTAATGGTGAAAGCCTAAGTTAATCAAGGATAGGGAACGCAATGGATAATCAAGGTACTAGATATCTCGTGCCAATACAATAATAGGCGCGAGCATCTCTAATAACTAAACCAAGTAGGATATTAACTAACACAACATTTTAAAGTAATAAAATATGTATAATGCAAGCAATTAAGGCAATATAGGAGCAAAGCAAAAATTATAGGATAAATATGATCAAGGAGTCAAAGCTTGGCCGGAAACTCTTTTATCTTAATCTTCAAAGGGCCAGTCTTCAAGCTCTTCCTTGAAGTTCGAGTCTTGAAGCTTTGTCTTGACATCCGGTCTTCGGGCTTATCCTCGTACAACGAGTCTTCTAGCTCTTTCTCGAACTCAACGTTTGCTACACGTTCAAATACTTCTAATAAAACTACCGCAAAAGAAACAAACCTTGAAAGGAAGCAATAAGAACCAATAAACTCTCGATCAGAACCAAATAAACTTCAAAGGGTAATTTGACGGTGCAAAATGTTATGCATGATGCAATGGTTACATTATTAGGGTATTTAGTGAAGAGCTCATTAGGTTCATTTTATCATATACTTAGTGCTTCGTGATCATATGGGTGAGCTACGCCTGCATCAGGTTATATTTGGATGATGCAGTGGGACTTATTTGGGTGTTTTTAATGGTAGGCACATGTAGGCACCTTGGGTGTGGGTGCACATCTAACGAGGCATAAGTATGTCTTGTGTATAAGTGTGCACATGCATGAGCCTTTGTGTAGTGGTTGCTATAAGGTCGTGTATGTCTATACTACTATAACCTTTATAAAGGTGTGAACCTTTATAACGGTAAGCGATGAAAGTACATGATACACGTGTGTCATTTTACAGTTATTCCTAGTTAATATTACTTACTACCAGTTAGGCATTAGCTTATTGGTTTATTTTAACTAATACCAGGCTAAACATGTGATAACTAACAATTAATGATTAAATTTATGTTTATAATATAATATGTGGCATGAGTACTAATGCATGCTAAAAGGGGTGTGACATGCACATATAATTAACTATTATGATATTAAGCTTCAAGAATAAATCACAATAAAAGATTCGCATAAATGCGATAAACACCAAATAAAGGAATAAGTACTAAAGCCTCGTTAAACTTCAATAAACAAATCATTAAGAAAACCATAATGAACAAAGGTTAACTCTAGTTTGGAGGGTTTTATGAGGTGGAGCTCGGGATAATGATTACAACGGTCAAAGAATCATCAGAATCGGAGTTAGGATCGAAAATTTATGGCTATTTGAATGTGTATGAAAGGTCTAGGGGCCTATTTGTAAATAGTAGAAAGGTTACAGGAAGTTATCTGTAATTATTAGAAAGGTTACAAGGGATCTACATGTAATTTTTAGAAAGATTAGGGCGCTAGTGTAAAATATTTAGGACTAAATTGTAATTAAAGAAAAGGCCAAGGGGTATTTGTACAATTACTAGGCTTAAAACATAATTTTACAGAACAGCAGGGGCTTAGATCAAAAATGGTATTTTTCTGAAATTTCTGGAATTATTTTATATGGGAAAAGGCTTAGGAGTATATTTCTGGGTACAAAACTCAGGTGTATAGCATAAGCCATAGAGGGAATGACATGTGGGGCCGGTGTGTTTTCTTTTATTTTTCTTTATAAAAACTAGGCCGGTTTATCTGGATCGTAGATCTGAAGATGGGTGCTCTTGGTTAAAGTGGATACGTGGACATTTGTAGGTCGTTGATCAGAGGATGAAGGGCCTGAGTTGAAAGGAACGCGAGGACACATCTGGGCTGGCTATTTAGAAATCGGCGGTTAGGATTTAAAATGGTGGTCAGTTTAATCTCAGCGGCCAATCAATGATTGGGCGGCTGGCAGTGGCTCCAGCCGGCCTGATGGCGCCAGCGGCGGCCGGAACAGAGGAAGGCAGCGGCGCCATGGTCGACGGGCCGCCGGAGAGGCGAACCTCGGCCTCCGACCACGGTTTTCAATGGGGAGTTGTCCATAAGAGAGAGGAGGGCGAGGCAAACCTACTGGAGGGGTTCTCAGCGTCGGTTTCTTCCCCGCGGTGGCTGGCGACGGAGAGGACTGAACGGCGGTGGTGGCGCTCGGTGAGGGAGAAGCAGAAGTGATCGGGCGCCAAGCAAAGTGGTCGAGGAGTAACAGGCAGCCGCGGTGAAGATTCTAGAGGGCTCGGTTGAGCGAATTAGCCCGTCGAGGCGGCTGGTGGTAAGGAGGCCCGGTGGCGCTTGACGGCGAGCTCGAGCAAGGATGGATCAAAGCCGATTTGTTGGGGGAAAGAGAGAGGGGTGAGCAGCACACAAAAACACGAGCTCAAGTGCCCCTTTTATAGCCGAGAGAGTGAGAGCAAGCTGGGGGAGGGCGGAGGTGCGCTGGCCGTGAGCTGGTGCGTTTGGGGTCCCCGGGATTCGGCGGGCGCACAGTAAGGTGACACGGCAGGGCAGTGGCGTGATGATGGCTCCGGTGCGAGGTCACCATGGCAATGATTGCGGCGAGGACGGCGGTGGCACGGCGCTAGTGATTCCGAGGTTCCGGGGATGTGGCAGGGCGAGTAGGGCACGTTCCAGGTCCTCGGTGGCACGATGGCGCGCGGCAGAGGCGAGCTCGGAAGTGACACGCAGGGGAAGGGCTGGCACGGCGAACTGGCTCGCACGTGGTGCTGTCTGGCCACTTGGGGAAGGAGGAACAGTGGGGAGGCGGGCTGGGCCGTGCGTGAGGGAGGGAAGAGGAAGGCAGGCGTATTGGGCTGGGCCGGAGCAGGGGAAGGAAGGAGAGCGCAGCCCAGTGCGGGGAGAGGAAAGAAAAGGGGCTAGGCCGAAGAAAGAAAAGGAAATTTGGCCCAAAACAGTTTGATCAATTTCTAAGGATTTAGATTTCAAACAAGGATTCAAATTTGATTTAAATTCAAATTCAAATTTATAGGAGCTTCGGAATTTAAGATTCAAATAAAACTAGCAAATAAAATAAACTAAAAGAGAGAAAACAATCACTTAATCAAACTCAAGATTTTATAATTTTGAAATTCCCAATTTAGAAAATTTTTGATTTAAGTGAGATTTTGATTTTTGAAAAATTTAGTTAGCATTTTCGGGTTAGAATTTTTTTAAATTGTGAATTTTTAAATTGGGTCAAAATTGGGGACGTTACACATCTTCAATGAAAAATATTTTGAAGTATTTTTTTTACTCAGGAGTGGTATGTAAGGGAATGAAAATCTCAAATTGTGACATAGAAGAGAGACTCATTTTTTCAGTGGTTGAAAAGAAATTTCAAGTTTTTCTCTAGTGGCACACAATGAATTTTTCTTTGTAATGGCCGTGCGGCGGACTGGCAGTGGACTTATTTGTTCTACGATACACCTTTCATGTGCCTATGTGATATGTGAAAGGCCAGGAAGACGAAAACGCTGTCTAGATAGAAATCTCAAAGTATGCAATGTATTAACATCGTCTGAACCTCGGAATCGGTTGAGGTAGAGATCTACTATAGGTAGACAGCATATGTAGCCATGTGGGAAGTACAGTAAATACCAGCCAAATTTTGGTACAAATGCTAGTTCAAAATTCAAAATAGAAAATACATATATACTTAGCAGTATTAGAAAAAAGTTTTTTAATTTCAAAATTATAAATGGCTATTGTTGACGCTGAAAAGATTTGGGTCAACGCACCGCGTGCACATCCGCGTGCGGAACAGTGGGATCGTCTAGGTGCACCGAGAAAATCATGCACGGGAGGCACCCCGTTGGAGCAAGATTTTTCTAGTGTTGATCCGGGCTTGGCAGACTAGCCGGATCGCCTTCACAGGTCACCGAGATGGAAGAAGAACATTACGAAGGGTCGAGTAAGAAGATTAGGGTTTGGAGAGGTACATATAAATGTAAATGTTTTTGACGATTGGGGGTGTCTCCTCAATCGGTCTGAGGCCTCTTTTTACAGAGGTGGGGTGGCCTTACCCCGTGAAGTCGTGATCCTGTTAATTAAGAAAACAATCAACCTGATTAGTTACTAAAAACTGCCGAACTGACTCCACCGGAGTCTCCGGCACTATGTCGGATACTTCGGTCCCCGGACACTCCGATATTGCCTCGGACAGTTTGATGTGTGTAAATCTCCGAGACCCAAGGTCCTGTCAGATAGTCCGGCGTTGTGACGGACAGTCCGGTGCGCAAAACACCCGAATTCGAGAGCGCTCACCGGACACTCCGGCATTATGCTGGATACTCTAGTGGGCGAAACACCCAAACCCGAAAGGGCTGACCGGACACTCCGACATTGTCCTGGATACTTTGGTGGGTTACAAATTTTGAGTGTCAAGATATGCCCCCTTGTTTTTTGGCAAAGCTAGTGTGCCAAAAAATACTCTAGAGACAAAATTTGCCTCATGGTGATGAAACGCATCAGCATCTTTGCTCTAAGGACGATAATATTATATCAGCAGTGTTTTGTTCTAAGGGTGATAATTAATATTCTATGGACCATAAACTCCCAGTACTGCTCAACTAGGAGTTACACTCACTTGTTTAGGTCTCCATTCATTTTTGATGCATGAAGAAGATCGTGGAGACACTATTTTGTGAGGTGGATCACTTATTTGGCTATATCCTTGATTTTTCTCTCTTGATTGCGCAACCTTTGCAATCTTCTCTTTTGAGTTCTAGTTAAGCCAGAGAGACACCGCCTCGGCCGAAAGCATTTGCTAAGAGAGCAACTATTGTCTTTAGAGTTTTTAGGATCTAAAGCATTTTATGGACTAGTCTGATCATTTTTAGCAATCAGTCCTTTTGGTGGCTCCTTAATAACCACATCTATGCTTCTAATTCTAACCACGTTGTTGACCAGATTCGAGTGATGGGAATTTGATCGATCTTTACTTAGAGGTGGATTTCTATCGCATTTTGTTGACCGATCCTTCGAAGTGGCCTTTTTTATTCGTATATTTTGATAAAAGGTAACCAAAAGTGGGTTTGAAATTTATCTTCTTGTTCTTCTCTTTTTTTTGTTTATTTTCCACCTCCCTGCTTCAGGATTTTTTGGCTTAAGCATCTTTGGTTGGGTAGTAGCATCAACTAAACCTTGAGCCTTCTTTGCTTGCCCCCCCCCCCCTGAGTCTAGGGGCTTTGATGGTGATCTTCAAAGACTCTTTAGCATTCGAAGATTTTTCCAATACCACTTCCCTTGAAGGATTTGTGTTCTCTTGCCTTTCCTCCCCGATGATTACATTCTTGCCTTTGGTTGTATCGGATTGTTCGGGTCGAATCAACACTTTGACATTTTTTAAATCAATGGTATTAATAGGAAAAAGATGCCTATCTATTTGCATTTCCTTGAAGGCCAATTGTCTATAATTAATGGCCGATTGAATTTGCTTTCGAAATACATTACAATCGTTAGTGGCATGAGAAAAAGAATGATGCCACTTACAATAAGCACGCCGCTTTAACTCGTCAAACGGAGGAATAACGTGCGACATCTTGATGTAGCCTACTTTATGCAATTCATCAAATATTCTATCGCACTTGGCTATATCCAAAGTAAACTTCATCTCTTCTTGCCGATTTTTATGAATCGGCTTGAAAGAATCACAAGGATGAGAGCTAGCTTTAGATGGCCATGAGAATTCAGCCGCATAAACATCATGATCATCATCATCCGCCTTGTTAAATTCGCAACCGACTAAATAAATAAGACGATTGACCTTTTCATTCGACTTTTGCATTTTTTTAGACTCTTTAACTCTATTTTTATTAGCCATAGCTTTCTGCAATACTTGGCTAACATCGTAAAAGTCTTGACTTTCTAGCTTTTTTTATGATAATCATGCAAACCAAAAAAAGCTATATCAGCTAAGTTCCTATCAGAAATTGTCAAACTGTAGCATCCGTTTCTAGTATCTCTAGATCTTCTAACATAATCAATAATCGATTCATTGATTTTTTGTTTAACCGATATGAGATGTGACAATTTCAATTTAGTTTCACGGGTAAAGAAATACTCATGAAACCTTTTTTCAAATTGAGACCACTATAAATAGAATTGGGTGGCAAAGAAGTGAATCAAGTAAATGCCGCACCCGAGAGAGACAAAGCGAAACAGCCTCATCTTAAGAATATCATTAGAATTTGCCTCCCCACATCGTATAGTAAATTAGCCTATATGTTCCATAGTAGACGTACTATCATCACCGGTGAATTTGACAAAGTAAGGAATCTTAAAACCATGCGAAAACAGAACATGCTTGTAATTTGCAGGGTATAGTTTTTTATATGATCGGCTTTATTTTTGGGATCTAAGCCGAATGTTGTTCTAAACATTTCTACCAACTCTGCTCTAAATTCGTTTATGCTTTTCACATTGGTTCCGGACCGATTTAGAGCTAAGTTATGAGGTGGTGTACTATACATATTTGGCGGTGAATAGTTCGGTAAAGGGTATGAAGTATGATGCAATGTACCATTACCAAACCCACCAAAAGAATTTTTATGATGAGCAGTTTTATGATGTGGTGGGATTAGATCACTACATCGGCTATATAGGTATTAGCTAACCGAATTAATGACTGTAGCATCTGTGAACTGCACTCCAATATTAGCTGAATTACCAATAACAGTTCGGCTTGATGAAGGTTGCGGATCAGAAGTTTTAGAACCTTGCCAATTCAATGGATTGATAGATCTTTCGGCATTAGAAGTAGATGCATCAAGAGTATTGCCAGACAGTTTTCTATCAACCTTTTCTTCCATTGTTTGTAACGAGCAGCCATCACATCAGTAAAATTTTTAGATAATGCATCAAACTTATTATTAAGACTCGCACAAACAGCAGAATCAATCATGTAGGTGATGTCGGAACCGGGAATAGATGTGTGCGTATTAGCAGTTACCTCCGATTTAACCGGTGGTAGAATAGGATCTTTGACTTGTTTAGTATTGCCTTGCCGATCCTTTGTGTAGCATGCCATGAGTTCTTGAAGTTCTTGATCATCTCGTGCCTTTTTACGTTCCATGAACGCCTTCTGAACTTCCTCAGGAATTTCCTCAAAAATGCCATCACGATATTCGCTGTAGAAATCTCGGACGACATGACGTGAAAAAGATAATTCGATCGGACAACTAAAATCTTTCTTCCCCAGAGGAGTCGTCAAAAAGTGTGTTGACGTCGAAAAGATCTGGGTCAACGCACCGTGCGCACGTCTGAGTGCAGAACGGTGGGATCATCTAGGTACGGTCCCAATGGCACCTGGAAAATCAAGCTCAAAAGGGACCCCGTCGGAGCGAGACTTTCTTAGGGTTGATCTAGGCTCGGCAGGCCAGCCGGATCGCCTTCAAACGTCGTCCGAATGGGAGAAGAACAGCACGAGGGGTCGAGTAAGAGGATTAGGGTTTGAAGAGGTACATAGAAAGTAAATATGTTTTTCACGATTGGGGGTGTCTCCTCAATCGGCCTGAGGCCTCTTTTTATAGAGGTGGGGTGGTCTTACACCGTAGAGTTGTGATCCTATTAATTAGAAAAGTAATCAACCTGATTAGTTACTAAAAACTGCCAAATCGACTCCACTCGAGTGTCCGGCACTGTGCCGAATACTCCGGTCACCAGATACTCCGGTATTGTACCGGACAGTTCGATGCGTGTAAATCTCCGAGACCCGAGAGGGCCTACTGAATAGTCCGGCATTGTGCTGGACGGTCCGGTGCACAAAACACCCAAACCCGAGAGAGCTCACCGGACACTCCGGCACTGTGTCGGATACTCCGGTGGACGAAACACCCGAACCCGAGAGGGCTCACCAGACACTCCGAAATTGTGCCAGATATTCCGGTGGGTTGCAAATTTTGAGTGTCAACAGCTATGATCAAATATTGCTTGATTTTTCTTTTTCTTTTATTTGGTTTTTAACTAGTGTCATTTCCCATTCAAATTTAAATCCATGTATTTTTAAGAAATGTTTTACCATTTCCTTTTTCTCCTTACTTCTCGAGATGCAATCCCTTCCTTTTTGTTCTGAAAAATTATTCCAATGTATAAAATTATTAGTCATGGCCTAAATATCAATAAAGTAAATAATAATAAAATTTTACATATTTGAATAATTTTTTAAATAAAATAAATTATTAAAGTTGATGTAAGAAATTAATGATATTGTTCACACCCAAAAATTGCATTCTAGGAAGACCGAAAGCTCCGGTTTACAAAAGTTCCGGATTGGCAGACCGAATATGACCAAAAATATCTATGTCCCATCCAGTAATGGTTATTTCGCAATAATTATTTTTCAATATGTTTTTCAGGACGTGGGAGATATTTTCGAAGAGTTTCGCTAAATTCTACTAAAAATGAATGAAGTGCTTGAAAAGTCCTAAAGATGAAGGCAAATTCATGTTTTGAATGTTCCAAAACGTAGCCCTCCCTGAGACAATCAAAGCAGATATATGGGTCACCTAATTCGGAGATCGAAAGAGGAAATTATGGCCTTAGCAAAAGGCGTCCGAGTCGTCCTCGGGGTGTCCAGCAATTTGTCGGAGTGTCCAACAAGCCCTCTCTGGACCCAAAATTTTGCCCACCGCAGTATTCGGTACATTATCGGAGTGTCCGACACTCCGGTAAAGTCGATTTTAGTAGTTTTAATAGGAGATCTGATCTCATATATAATTTAATTAATAGGATCTGTGATTACATGGAATAAGACTATCTAACCTCTATATAAAGAAGCTCATGACCGATTGAGAGAACCTCTCTCCAATTGTCAATCAAATATATCTTTACTTTTTTATCTCTTTTATCTTAATCTCTTCCAAACCTTAGTTTATGTTCTTCCTTTGTGTTAACGGCATTTGAAGGCGATCCAGCTGCCCTGCCGAGGCTGGATCAACTCAAGATGTTGCTCCGATGAAGTTTCTTCTGAGCTTGATCTTTTAGATGCTGTTGTGATCGTAATCAAGCGATCGTGTCGTCCCACACACGGATGTGTCCGTGGTGCAGTGAAGCTTTTTAGCGTCAACAAATATTAATATTTTAAAATTGAAGGAAACCTAGAATATTATGTGAGAATTAGACGACTTACGTCGATACTGCAGACATGGGGTGTCGCATCCATTATGTCGAGGAAGTGGAAGTGTGACGTCGAAGTCGATGCACCCAACGAGAAAGTGACTGAGCAATGGCGTGCAAGCAGTTTCCAAAAAGTCGTATTCACCCACTCTCTTGATGTGGGACTTCCGTGATGACTTCTACTAATTCTCACATCCGTACACTTGAATGCATGAGAGTGAAGAACATCTAATCCATTCGGTATTCCCCCACCCATTCACCCACCTCTACTTTTCCTTACAATAATGGGCTAAAGAATTGCACTTGCCGCCGCGAATGAGATTTAATTCGATATTCGGTATTCCCACACCCATTCACCCACCTCTACTTTTCCTTACAATAACGGGCTAAAGAATTGCACTTGCCGCCGCGAATGAGATTTAATTAGATATTTGTTAGGATGGGAGTAATATATATATATATATATTTTTTCAGCAGTCACTATGTTCTTACAGGAGCTACCACGAAGTCATCACAGATTAATTATCTCAATTTTATGCAAGCAGAATATTTAATTTTAATAAACAAGAAAGTGTAGAACAACATCTATCATTGTTTAGGCCCCAGCTATTAGTAGGTACAGTACGCATGCTCGTTTCAACACGTGTAAGGGGACAAACTTCTAATTGCTGCCCAAAAATCCTCTCGCCACTCCTATAAAGTGGCGGGTGCTCTCAAGAATCATCAGCGACGAGGTAACTTGCACTGCTTGCTTCACCGTCCTCTGATCACCCGATCGATCCAGTATCCGTTCCCTGCTCCAGTTCTTCACCCATGGAGAACATGCTCCACTTGACCCCGGCCCAAGCGAAGCTCCCCAACTGTTTCGCTCTTGAGCCGGAACGGTTACCATCAGCGATCACCTCCCATGC